>PVXU01008321.1:993-14846 GCA_002994865.1 Rhizopogon parksii | reverse complement strand
TGGATGATGATGTTCGATGCGCAGAGCATTTCTGGAAATTCCATGGCAGATGGTATTCAAAGCGTCAGTTATGATACGCTTTTGAACACTACCTTGTTCAATATCGTGTTGGTGAGCGTTCAGGCATACATTGGTGTAGAAGTTGTCTTCGCTGACAAGAAGTACGGTAGGAAAACTACCTGAGAGGGTCTATCGAGTTATTTGGAACGGCAAGTCGGTACTCCTTCCCTCCAGCAGGACGTTGATTAAATGCTCTTAAGATAGAGCTGGCGATACAATTTCCAGCAAAACGACCCCCCAGTTAGTGATTATAATGGGATCATTCACGTGCGGTCATTTGGATATCAGTACCGCAGGTCAACTTATCTTGTCCTCCTTGTGCCCCTGACCCTCGTGATGTTTGCCACCTTTGGTGCTGCAATCTATGCACCTGTGGCACAACCGGAAAATCCTGTGAATGTGCATCTCATCGGAGACGGGATGGTGCAGGAAGTGATGGACGGCCCACTAGGTAGCCTCGGAGACTCGGAGGACTTTGACCCTACCAATGTCATCCACCTTATGATGGCTGCTTCGAGGATTCGGCTGAACCGTGAAGTAGGGGAGAATGAACTCTTGCAAATTCATCTGGATAACCCATGTTCAAATATCCGCATGGAAAAACTCCAAGAGGACGATGAAGAGACGCTTATAGAAGGAGATGTACCAAACAAATATAGATTGCGGTAGTGAAGTTCTGCACTTGCATGTATTTCTATGTATCTATGTACTCCCCCGTTGCCAATTACTTGCTTGAGACTGAAAAAAAATTGTGCGTACTTAACTCGACGGTAGAAACAGCTCATTTGGCAGACTAACCTGCAATGCACTCGATCTCGAACAAGACATCTTTCGGAAGTCGAGCAACCTCAACAGCGGAACGTGCTGGCTTGTGCTCTGAGTCACTAAAGAACTCCTCGTAGATCTTGTTGACAGTGGCAAAGTCCTCCATATTTTTCAGGAACACCTAACACGCATTCGTCAAATTCCAAGGATGCTTCAAGAGAAGAAAAGACACACCGTGGTCTTGACGACCTTGCCAACTGAGCTGGCGCTGGCTTCCAGGACAGCTTTGAGATTCGAGAGAGCTTGTTTTGTCTGCTCCTCGATACCTCCTTCAACGATCTGCATCGTGGAAGGCACGAGTGGGATGCAACCCGAAACAAACACGAAGTCGCCAACTTTGATAGCTTGGGAGTATGGTCCAATGGCTGAGGGCGCATTCGTCGTCGCAACAGCTGTAATTGTAGACATTTTTCGGTTTGTTGCAAATACAAAAGTAGGGTTTTGGGGGAGACGAAGAGACTCTGTCCTCCTACAAGCAGCAGGTCTACCGTGATGGAGAACGAAAGATCTTGACAAGCGGATCGCACGCAACATCAATCGATATCACCGAACGAATTGGGACCGGCAACTTGAACCACTAACCAACCAAACTTGAAAACGTTTCGGACAAGCGCTCCCGAGAATGATAAGATAAGATAAGATGCATTGGCTGTATGCACAAGTTCGGATCGTA
This sequence comes from Rhizopogon parksii, assembly GCA_002994865.1. Classification (NCBI taxonomy): domain Eukaryota; kingdom Fungi; phylum Basidiomycota; class Agaricomycetes; order Boletales; family Rhizopogonaceae; genus Rhizopogon; species Rhizopogon parksii. The sequence continues at coordinate 13,288 of PVXU01008321.1, read as the reverse complement.
TATATCTCAGTCTGTCGATGTTACTTTCACAACCACTTTCTCTCCTTTGACTTCTCCATTCCGTACTACACTAAGTGCCTCCTGGCAGCGATCTTGTAGTGACCCCCGATCAAAAAGGCGGACACGATTCGGCTGAATAATTCCGTGCTCCAACAGTTGAGGAAGAATCTTCGGCATCAAATTGTTGCGAAGGTACTCGTTCTGCGCCATTATTTATTGGTTTGATAAATATCATTCTCAATACACTCACCTGTTGATACCTTAGTGCCCTTACGCCTGCAAGCTTCACCAAATCCGGAAAGGGGTTTCTGTCCGCAGGTAATTCCATCCACATTTGCACATCTTTTCCCGCAATATGACTGCTGCCTTCTGTCACTGGCAATAGCATGGCTACCACACCGTCGGGGCTGGCCACGCTAGATATGCTCTTCAGCGTGCCCTCGGCGCTGATGCAGTCCATAGCAAATTGAATACGACCACCTGCGGCAAGCAGAATCTTCTCGGTCAGGTCTATGGTGCTGTAGTCTACGACATGGGTGGCGCCGAGAGACTTGAGGTAGGAATGGTGACGATGGGACGCAGTTGCCACGATACGCTTATATCCGGCGAGGACTAACAACTGGACAACGTATTGACCAGACGTAGTTCCGGCACCGTAAACGAGAATCGGGGTGTCTGCACGGGGAGGTGGCCCAGACGAAGGGAATGTTGGCGAGGAAGCCCCAAGCAATCGAACAGCGTGTAGAATGCAGTTATGAAATTGTCAGGAATTGTGGCAGCTGCTTCGAGCGAGTAGTCATCGGATAGCTGCGAGGTTTGATCAGCTTGCATCAGAAGCTTTGATTTATTTCCAACCTTGGCGCAAGTGGAACGATCTATAACAGCATGTTCTTGCAAACCTTTCCCCTTTGACCCCGCAGTTGAAAATGCGCACACCTAGAAAACAAAATGACATTAGACTTTCTCATCTCGCAAACACATGTATGCTTGCCTTGTCACCCGTCTGCAGGCCGTCCACATCAGCGCCAACAGCTTCCACGACTCCACTAACATTGAAGCCTAATATGACTGGGTATTCACCTTGTACGAGTCGACCATAATCGACCATGTATGTGTATAGGGGTATGATAGTGCTGTACGCTACTTTCACCATCACTTCACCGAGAACAGGAGACAATGTAGGGACCTGAATAGCGGACGCTACACCAACAGTCGTAGTTGCGAATGCAAGGTGGGTTTTTGATGACATGGCTAGTAGGACAGCTGATGCCAGAGGTAATGCTCGAGCGACTTCAAAGCCTCTATAAATTGGCTGATGCCAACCAGGGTTCTAGCCAGCCTTGGACCCGGCTAGTCTCAGTCGGGAATCTGCTCCATTCCTACAGTTTGTCATCGGATTCCACCTGACCAAGCAATGACCGAGGATTTACAAATTGTTGCACTGGATTGAAACGCGGTCTCGAGTCTCGATCAGGGTAAGCGGTTGAACTAAACCAAAGTTGTGATGAACCACTGGTATGTAAAGGATTCAATCATCAAATGGAATGAGTGGATCCATTCACTTGTAGAAAAACTCAAGTTGAAACGTTGGGCTATATTATTTGGTCTTGTTGATCGTACAAGGTCTTGTCAAATATTGCAAAACAACCAGCCAATCGCTTTCGCACAATGCAATATTTATTTCCTTTTCTACAGCACCATCTCTAGGTCCGCTTCGTGCACGCTTCGATTGCCTGTAGTTTGTAGGTCCAAGTATATTCCGCAATCCATAATTCCCTTAAAAGGTTATTTTGCTGGAAGGCGGGTGTGATTTCCTCGACGTACCGTCGTCAAAGCACCGAGCAGCCAGATACTTAAACAGCGCTATGTTCGCCACCTTCTCCATCAGAACCAGCATCCCAGCCTCCGAGATAAACATTAGAAGCACACTCATCTTCTAAACATTAAACACCTCCGAGATGTCTTACACCACCCTTAACGTTAACACACACTTCTCCCTCTTTGCTTCCTCGCCCGCATCCCCAAATTCGTTCGCTATCTTTGCTCAATCACAGTCTCCACGCGAAACACATGCAATGTACACAGAGGTTCGCCAGGTGCTTGGCGCCTCCAACGGGCAAAGGAAGCAGGGAAAGAACGTGCTGAAGAAGATTTTCGGTGCCAAGTAGAAGTGTTTGCAACATACACCTTCGTGCTGCACGAGGGACGCATTATCCCATCCGAGGCAAAGTCCTCTATCTCGATATGACGAGATGATCCTCGTCTTCCGAGAAACTCTAGCAGAATGCAGGACATACCATTGCCGATTCAAACAGCCGTGGTCAACTGTCGACACAGCCATAACACCCCGTTTAATGTGCATTCGTGCAGCATACCATCTTGTATACAGCTCATGGCGAATGGATCACGTCGTGGGGTTGGGGTTTGGGGCATAACTCTGGATGAACAGGAAGGGATGGACTAGGAGCGTTATATACTCCACAAATATATCTTAATAATACATGCTTCTCCACCGATTAATTATATGTGAACCTGCATTTTAAGGGCCTTGATATCTACAATGAACAATAAAGCATACACGGTAAAATTACTGCACGGAAAGGAGAACAGAAAACTTGGGAAAGGAGCAAAGAAGCTGTTCATGACAGTGACCAACTCATATCGCAGTTGGTCATACCGGTGAGACCATGAGCTAAGTCAAATCGATGACTTCTACTGATCCAGGTTTCTGTTCTTGTTTCACTTTCTTGTTCTTGTTCTCTGTCTTCTTCATCCTGTGCGAATTGCGTTCTCCTCGGACAAGGGCGGTGGGCCTGCTGCTCTCGATCTTGGTGTCATGAGCAGTGAGGTCAATGATTTCTAGAGATGCCTTGCGTTTTAACGATGCTGGGACTGGTATTATTCCGTCCGCCTTCAAACGATCTATCGGAAGATGCCATAAGCGAAATAAGGAGGAGAACACAGCTGAACACAAACTTGGGTCTCTGTATTTGAATGTAAAAATGGCAAGGGGCTCGCCAATGTTCTCTGTCTCGACGACTTCAGATAATTTTGTTCCCACAGTTTCCTGACCAAGCCTAGATGGTGAATATAAGTATATCTCCAGCCTGCCAGGTGTCATCGTTCAGTCTAGCGACCTACTTACCCTACACAGTGTGTCACTGCTTTCTTTGCACGTTCGTGCACCTTGTGTTGTTCAGTTTCGTAATACTCCGGATGGAGTATAGCGTTACCGAGCGCTACTTTCCAGAATTTGAGTTGGATTTCTCCTAGGCCGGCTGGGGACATATCCGTGAAGTCGTCTTCATCTGGGCCACAGTCACGGTAATGTAAGCAGTACTTAAGAATTGTGATGAGTAGAAATGTTACCTGTAAGTTGAACAGCTAAAAATACGAATGGTTTGAAGGTCGTATCCGAGACCTGTACATTACTCATGCTGCCAGCGGTGGTGTTTTCCAAGATGACACCGCCAAAGTCCTGTCCATCGATGGTAACATCTATAGCAGTTGCATTGGATCTAGTAACAGAGGCATCTCGACAATGCACGGAAAACTCCTGGACACGTCGACTATCAGATTTGGAGTAGCTCGGCGAAGCTTAAAGTGACGCGCCTTGCCAGCTTCCGACGCAATCCAGCAAGTCACTTCATTCGCGGCCTGAGATGTCTCCACGGCGTAACTTTCTAGAGGCTGACCATCAACGGAAATCCATGCGGTATATTCTTGATATCTCAACATGGTTAGATAATGGTAAGTGCTAGGAGTACAAAGGTAACACTTCTACTACTTACTAGTTCAAGTTCATAAACACGGGTCATAAGGCTATCACGTGGATTGCTTAACCTTATTACTATGTCCCACTTCGGAAGTTTGAACTTCCTCTGGTATTTCAATAAGTCCTGTTCCATTTTGGTGCGCATCATGCATCATTACTAGAGCATCAGGACCTTTGTACTCTAGAGAACGTAGTATATAGTTGACTGAGGGCGACGGAATGTGTTGAATGTGCGGAGGTCGATGGAAAATCAAGATATGATTATCACGACGTGGAGGAGACCCTCGACCTCAACGTTCAACGCATGCCACCGGGAGTGGGTGTAGGGGAGATCATATCACTACCTGTGATGATTGCAGGCAGAGGGATTCTAAGTCCCATTTTCGGTGCGCCAGACGATGGTGGTTCAGGGTTGGCGCGATCGGGAGGTGTCGAGCACGGTGCGGGTATTTCCTCCTCTACTGCCTCTTCCTGCTCTGCTCCTGCGGGTATCCGCGGTGGACGAGCCTCAACAGCCCTCATGACCTCCCTGAACTCATCCTCACCTGTCCAGCTCCCAATGATCTCTTCGACATCTTCATATCTCTTAGCCTTCGCTATCTTTGACTTCAGCTCGTGTATATCCGTCTTTGACAGCTCCGAGCGTGTGCCCTTGAACTGAGTGACGCAAAACTTTGTGGACGACCAGTGGTTATCCAAGTATCTGCAGAGGCGCAGATATGAAGGGACAAGTGTAGACTCAACGTCTTGAAGGGGTGTCAATGAGAAACATGATGGATTTGACTCTGCCACCGTTGCAATCATGACCGAGTCTGCACCTAAACAACCTATAAGCGGATTTATAACAAAACTTCTGCAATTAAACACACCAGTGAGCTCCCTGACGCGCTGTGCATCTGCTCGTCCTGTACAATCTCCATTTTCTACTATTGCCACGTCTAACCCCAGTTCATGCACAAATTCAATGATCTCTCTCAGCCTCTCAACAAGTGCTCGCTCTCTCGGTCGCATATTTCGTGTCCGACAGTGTATTGTTATCGCATTCACACCTGTCCTTGCGATCCTTTCTACCAACTTCTTTGTTTCTTCCTGAGTCGGCAGTAATCTGATCTTCGCCGACACACTGATTTCCTTCGGCAGCTCCTTTCTCAAAGCCTCCAATATTCCACAAAGAAGGTCCGGATTCGACAAGAGAGCAGCGCCCATACCAGCGTGTGTGCTAAAGGGTTTTGGGCACCCGCAGTTGAGGTCAACGCCGGAAACGTCCTGTATGACGGTTTTCGCAGCCTGCACTGCTAGCTCGGGGTCGGCGGAGCCAATTTGGTATATCAGATATGGTTTCTCCACAGGATGCGTCGTGAACATGGCGCGAGACTTGCCGTTGTATGAGACGACACCAGTAACAGCTATAAAAAATCAGTCGATCGATGGAAAACGAGAAGTAGATCACCCTTACGGTCAACCTCGCGTTCAGCATGTAGTATGGCCTTGTCTACTATTTCAGGGCCCCAAACGAGCGTTGCGCCATGTTTGAGAGCCATTAATCGCGTTGGCACTGTCATTAAAAGATGCATTAGGGTTCGGACTGCAGATACAAAATCAGCACGTACAGGCACCAGATCTAACCATTGGTGCAAGAAATACACCATTCCTAAATGATTCTGGTGTGAGATGGTCGAGTCGTTGACGTTTGGGTGCTCGTTGTGAATCATCCTGAGGGGCAGGAGATGGAGATGTTGAGATTGGGCGACGAGACATGGTGCAAGTCAAGAATACGGAGCTCAGTGGTGGTATCTGCAGATGCTTTGAACGTATTTTGGATAGATAGACGAGTCGAACAAGCATGGAATAGCCGGGGTTGCTGGACAGTAGGCAAGTGTAATCTGCTGGAATGATGAGATGGTAAGATTTATTCTAGTTGCACGTGACCGGTACGCGGAAGGACCTAAGCTTACACCCGGCCGGGTCCCGAAGGTCTTGGTCTCGCGTTCTCCAGACCAGAATCGACAGTAACCTGCGGAATGATACCCACAAATCGAACAGCAGCCTGTTCTCTCTTACGCTCTTCTAACCATGTTCATCTCATTCCACGGACCTCGTTGACTACTGCAAGTGTGGGGAGTAGCACGAACTATGCACGGACATTGCAAACGAAGGCATCTGCGATTGGTGGCATGGGTCAACCTAAGATGCTCGTACAGCATTCTGTTGCACGGAGGAAACTCGCAACTACCATACAGAGTAGGTGATAACCTCTGTGCATTGTACTTATAATGACATCATCTAGATGCTCTCACCTTTTCGTCCGAACGGAAGCCTCACTTTGACAAAATACTCATCGCAAACCGGTGCGTTTGAATGCTTCCTCTCTCCCAGCTCGCCTAATCTGAATACAGGGGTGAAATTGCATGTCGAGTGATCAGAACTGCAAAGAAGCTGGGCATAAAGACCGTAGCAGTATACAGCGAGGTCGACGCCAACTCGCTGCATGTTCTTGAAGCAGACGAAGCCTACTGCATCGGTCCTGCGCCTTCAACTGAGAGCTATGTCCGTTTATAATTCCGCTGATTTAGTAGTTATTTGTTGATGCTGGTTCACTTAGCTATGCATGGACAAGATTATTGACGTTTGTCACCGAAGTGGGGCTCAGGTCGGTTCAGTCTCGAGTTCAGTTGTGTGAGACGGAGCTTGACTTTGAGCTTGCATTATGTCAACTACAGGCTGTCCATCCGGGGTGCGTCCCTATTATCGACACTTGTGCGCTGCAGGCTGATACTCTTGTTAGGTATGGCTTCTTGAGCGAGAATGCAAAGTTCGCAGAGCGACTAGCAAAAGAGGGTATTGTTTTTATTGGGCCACCCTCCAGTGCTATTGTGAGTATGGGTTCCAAAAGGTCAGTTCAACCATTATCAATGGCAATATGAAGTTAAGTTTCTTTCAGTGAATCTAAGAATATCATGTCTGGTACGATACATAACCCAAGGAGCTTCTGAAATTGTCGCATTAAACTCTTTCGTGCAGCTGCTGGTGTCCCTTGTGTACCAGGTTATCATGGCGCGAATCAAGACACTGACCTTCTGTTCGCAGAAGCTGAGAAGATTGGTATGCACCTTCGTCCTCGAAGCCATCTTGCTGAGCGCAGTGTATTATATAGGCTACCCAGTCTTGATTAAAGCTATTCACGGTGGTGGTGGCAAGGGCATGCGCGTCGTCTCATCTCCATCACAATTCAAAGATGCCCTTGCTAGCGCACAGCGCGAATCCTTGAAGAGCTTCGGTGACGCAGATGTGCTAGTGGAGAAGTACATCGAGCGTCCGAGGCATATTGAAGTTCAGGTGTTTGCGGATACACTTGGGAATACTGTAAGTCTGTGGGAGAGAGACTGTTCCGTGCAAAGGAGAAATCAGAAGATCATTGAGGAGGTAGGTTTGACAGTTGGTTCGAGTGCACGGATCGACGACAGTTGATCATAGGCCCCGGCCCCTGGTTTGAGCCCTGAACTTCGCGCAGACTTATCGGCGAAAGCGGTTGCTGCTGCAAAGGCCGTCGACTATGTAGGTGCTGGCACTGTCGAATTCATTTTCGACAACGATACGGACAAGTTCTACTTCATGGAAATGTGTGTAATCTCCGGACATACGGGTACACCACTCACGACTTTCCAGGAACACCCGTCTGCAAGTCGAGCACCCCGTCACGGAGATGATAACTGGTCTTGACCTTGTCGAGTGGCAACTGGAAGTTGCAGCTGGTAATCCTCTTCCACTTTCTCAGTCACAAATTCCTCTCGTCGGGCATGCATTCGAGGCGCGGATATATGCCGAGAATCCGCGAAACAATTTCTTGCCAGACTCTGGACCACTCTTGTACCTGGACACTCCGAAGCCAACGCATGTCTTTGCTCCGCCTATCCTATCCCACCCTGATTCGCGCTCGGAAGTGGACTCGATGAAGCGGTCGCCTGATACTTCAACCAATGTGGCACCATCGATGCGCCTAGAACAGGGATTCACACAGGGCGCACAGATTGGAGTATTTTATGACCCGATGATTGCTAAACTGGTGGTACACGGACGAGATAGGATGTCTGCTCTTCGTGTTCTTCGCCGTGCACTTGAAGAATATAAAGTCGTCGGTGTCTCGACGAACGTCGAATTTTTGAGATCACTCGCCGGCAATGATGCGTTTGTCAATGGAGAGGTTGAAACTGGGTTCATCGGGGTTTGCTCATTCATCTCATTGTCTTGTTCGCGCTGATACGTCCCACGACTAGAAACACTTTGAAGACCTTTTCCCACCTGTTGAAAGTCCTTCAGCCGAGTTGCTGGCTCACGCAGCGCTATTCATCGCACTACGAGAACATCCGATTCAATCTATAAGCCCTTCAACACCGTGGACAACACTGACTTCAAGACGATTTGGAGGAGATGTGTATGAGCGCACCATCTCCATCCAGCCCGATGATGCATCTGCAGAGTCTACGCGAGTTTCTCTGAAATCTATTTCTCCAGGCCACTTCGACATAACCGTTCACTCTGCCACACCAAAGTCGTTTACAGGGGTTTCAGCACGCCTAGTTTCACCCACAACACTGAGCACGACGCTCAACGGGACGTCTACAGACATCACAGTTGTATCCCAGAGCCCGCTTCCTTCCCTTCCTCCATCACGCATGACAAACACCATGGAACGTCTACATGTATTCTCAGCGTCAGGAGTCAAAACGACACTGGCCATCCCACCACCTACATACCTCCTCTCACTCGGCAAAGATGTTCTCGCCGCATCCAAGGGCGCCTTGCGCGCGCCGATGCCCAGCTTGGTTGTAGAAGTGAAAGTCAGCATCGGCGATCGCGTTGAGAAGGGTCAGCCGGTGGTAGTGTTGGAGAGTATGAAGACGGAGACTGTGTTGCGTGCTGAGGTATCGGGTGTTGTGAGTGCAGTGGGATGTGTGAAGGGGGAGATGGTGGAGGAGGGGCGAGAGTTGGTTGATATCAAGGACTCGGAAGAAGAGTAGGTGTGATCTGAAATATATTTGTATTTTAGTCGATGTCGGACGACGCTGAGGAATAAATGCATGGATAATAGAGGGGCTAGTTTTGTCGGCAATGCCCGATATAGGGTACGTTGAATGAACTCACAACTTCCCGCCCATCACCAACACATGGAGGTTAATTTTGAGAGATCGGAATATCCTATATCTATATTCCGGTCTCACAAAATAAACCTCTCACACGAGCCTCCTCCGATACTCCAACCACAGACTGGATCCCATTTCGGGGGGACCGATACAACTCTTACACCTGAGCCCACTGGTACTCGACTCACAAACTTCTATTCAGATCCAAGCTCTCGCAAACTCTGGGATATGGTACAGACCTGGGCAATAAAAGCAGAGCCGGCGATCATTGACCAGGAGAGCATGACCTTTCCTGTCCCTTTGGTGAATTTTTTGCAGAATCTGGCCTTGGGATCTTTCGCTGCAGTCTTTCAATCCCTGTCGCGCAGTTACAATCTACGCACCCTTGAAATTGTCTGCTTGGAACTTGGAAGGCAGCAATGCGTTACTCTACAAAGCTTACCTGCACTCGAGACTCTTAAGCTTGTCGCATGCTTCTTCCCAGCCTCAACCCATCTTCAGTGTCCTCTGAAGCTCAAGGAACTTGTCATCGCGGGCGTTCTCCCTCACCGTCCAATCGACGAAGACCTGGTTTCTGCGCTCTGTAACCCAGCCTATCTAGAGAAACTCACTCTTTCCGACTATTTGGTGGCCTACACTGTCCTATTGGCCCTCTCTCTCGTCTATGGAGCAGTCTTATCCCCGACTCGTATATCTAAACATCGCTATCCAACTGTCGAGTGGTGCCCATGTCTTAAAAATCCTTGGAGAGATACCTTCTCTGACGACATTAAGGATTCTTCATGTTCCGCCGTCTGCCAACTTCACACCGGACCACCCGTTGTCAACCCTATCTTCATTGCGATCCTACGGCGGCTACCCTCACCTCGTTTCTCACCTCGTGCCTCGACGATTCATTAATTGTCTGTCTTGTCCTGAAAGATGGCGAGTCACATAACTATGACTTGATTTCGGCATTGCTCGACATATCACATTCCTCAGTTCCAGTCAGAACACTAAGAATCGAGGATTTTCTGCCTTATTTGTATCAGATCTTCACCATCACGATTCCAGGGCCTTTTCAGTGCGTTTGCAGCAGGTCGTGCCCCAGTTCCGCTCACGCTAGAGACACTTCGGATATCTTATAGTCCGTGATGGACGAGTATCGTACAACACCTCGAAGGAATCGAGCGAGTGGAAAACATCTGTTTCTTGTACTATATGTATCTGAGTCTACACGAGGTTGAGATGGATCAACGTCGTTGGTTGAGAGAGTACACTGGTCGCGCCCAGAGATTTGTGAGGAAACATAGATCCACATCGCGTATACATCAGTGCCATATATTTTGCATGCTTCAAGAAAGCAGAAATACTCGTTGGAAATGTATAACTAAGGGTTCACTACCCATGTATCTCAGGCCGATGATACCTTCGCAGCCTACGCGGGTTTCTCTGAAGTCTGACTATCTGACCTGCCACTTCCATATAACCGTTTACTCTGCCGCACCAACTGAGACGCTCATGAATCACAAGCGACCTCAATAAACCGGTTGTGAGCCCTCCTCACTCACTTTCTGTGGGTTGCGACAAAATGGAGAGTTATGTTGGTTGAGTCATTGACCCCTGTTAGCCATCACTCTGAACTAGTAAGATGGAATTTATCGGTAACACCCTAGTTGACTGTCAACCACACACTGGCACTTCCCCCCTACTCATACTACTATGCATTCCCTTGTAGCCATTACCAACAAAATAGCCCGCCGCTCTTTTCGACGCTCCGAAAAGGATATAGTCGTATCCTACTACCGTCGCTGGTCGATGTCCAACAACAAAGAGCGCTCCAGACCTACTAGTGACTCCAACCAAGAGAACAGCCCACCGATCTTGAACTTGCCTTCAGAAATTCTTGACCATTGCTGGAGTTATCTCAGAAGGCCCGATCTTCTTCAAGTGCCCCGCGTCTGCCGCGTCTTCTGGCACACCTCGAGATTTAGGATATTCCAGTCGCTCAAAATCAACCTCTTACCCCAGTCTCCTCCAATACTCCAACGACAAACTCGATCTCGTTTCGGGAGGACCGACACAAATCTTAAATCTGAGCCCATTGGTACCCGACTCTCGAGCTTCTATTCAGATCCAGTTGCTCACGAACTCTGGGACATGGTACAGACCTGGGAGATTATAGCTCAAGCGGCTCGTCATCAGGATTATGGGCAGACGCTGGCACAGGGACCTTTCAATGCAGTTTTCCAGCTCCTCTCCCGCAGTGGCAATCTACGCGTCCTTTCAATTGTCGGCTTGGATCTTGGAAGGGAGCACTGTGTCACCATGCAAAGCTTACCTGCACTAGATAGTCTCACGCTTGTTGCATGCTCCTTTCCATCTTCGTCTCAGTTTCAGCGTCCGCTCAAACTAAAGCAACTTGCGCTTGTTGACTGCCGTTCGATCGACGAACGCCTGGTTTCTGTGCTCTGTAACCCTGCCTATCTAGAGGAATTCACCCTTGCCGACTATTTTCTGTCCCACACCGTCTACCCTGTCCTATCGACCCTCTCGTCTATCGAGCACTTTCCCCGACTCACATCTCTACACATCACTGTCGAATCCTCGAGTCGCAATCATTTCTTTACATTCCTCGGAGCGATACCCTCTCTGACGACACTAAAGATTCTTCCCTGGTCTGACAACATCACACCGGACCACCCGTTACCAGCCCTGTCTTTCTTTCGGTCCTACGATGGCTTCCCTCACCTCGTTTCTCACCTCGTGCCTGGACGTCCAGTCGATTGTGTCTGTGTTGTCCTCCAGGTGGTCACCGCTTCCAAAGATGGTCGACCACATAAACATGCCATCCATTCTGACGTGGTCTCGACCGTGCTCGATATCTCGCATTCCTCAGTTCCAGTCAGAATACTAAGACTCGAGTATTTTTTGCCCAGTTTGGATCGACTCATCGCCATTGCGAACCATCTTCCGGATCTCCATCGCCTGGAGCTAGAGCTCATCTCAGTTTCCCCACTGGATATTCGTGTTAGTGCTACACTATGTAGGCTGCGTAATGTACAAATCCGTTAACGCGTCGCTATCTCCACAGGACAATATACCCCCCTCGTCCGGACCAAGCTTCGAAACATACCTCGATGACCCGCTTGAGCCTTTAGACACTGTTCAGGTATGTCGACTTGTGACATAGACTCTGCCCACACATAATTCCTTTCAGGGCCTTCTTAGTTGGTTCGCTGCGGGTCGCGCTCCACTTCCGCCCAAGTTGGAGACACTTAGGCTATCCTATAGTCCGGAGTGGACCCATGGGAACCTCCAAATCCTCAGGCCACTGGAAACTCTCTATTACTTGCATAGTAGGTATCCGAGTCTAGGCCAGGTTGAGATATGTCAATAC
>PVXU01008293.1:828-18368 GCA_002994865.1 Rhizopogon parksii | reverse complement strand
GCTGCTGCAGCTGGCTGAATATTTTTCTGAGGGGGAATGCAAAGTGAGCTGAGGATATATATGCTAGTCTTACCGGGGGCATTTTGAGGAGCATCAGTAGAAGACGTTAGCACGTTTGCTGATAAAAAAGAAACGCGACTACCAGGCGCCGTAGCGCGAAACAATGAGCGTATAAGCTGAAATGAAAGGATATGTGTTCATTGAATGAAAAGATGAGTTTTGGTACTCCGCCTCCCCCATCCGAGGCGTTCACCAACTTTCCAAATCAAGTTTTGGACTTCACTCATCTGCTCGCCTAATTCCTTCTATTGCTCTTTCCATCATGTCCTCCTCGATAGAGCTCATCAATCCAAAGGCAGAGAGCGTCAGGCGCGCTGCTGCCTTGCAGGTAATTACATTCACCTTACTTTTCGCTACTGGAACGCATCGCTTTTACTAGGTTAACACCACTGGCGCGATGGGTCTTGCCAACGTAGTGAAGGGTAATCTCGGTAAGCATCAACATCAGCTCTAGAGCGACCGTTCTGTTCCGATCAACTCCCTATCAGGTCCGAGAGGTACTCTCAAAATGCTTGTAGACGGCTCAGGTCAGATCAAGATGACAAAGGACGGCAAAGTGCTGCTATCCGAGATGCAGATACAAAACCCGACCGCCGCTATGATCGCTCGCACGGCGGTCGCTCAAGACGATCAAGTTGGTGATGGAACTACCTCAGTAGTTCTTCTAGTTGGAGAGTTGCTAAAGCAAGCCGATCGTTACATTTCTGAAGGCGTACACCCAACCGTCATAGGAGAAGGATTCGATCTCGCTAAAAAAGAGGCTTTAGCCGTCGGTTTCCGCATTTGCATCTCGCACCCTCTTGACTCACACACGTTCTAGTTTCTCGACACGTTCAAACTGCCGGCTAAGTTGGATAGGCCAACCCTGATCAACGTCGCACACACTTCGCTTGCCACGAAACTGCATGCCTCGTTAGCGAAGCAGCTCGCTGCGGATGTCGTAGATGCTGTGCTCACCATCAGGCCACCAGCACCCCCCAAAGGCACGTCTTTCATGTAAACAAAAGGGTCCTATTGCTAAATGCTCTTGCAGAGTCTAAAGATCAGTACCGCGACCCAGTAGATCTGCATATGGTGGAAATTATGAAGATGCAACACCGCACGGCGTCAGAAACTCAGCTAGTGCGTGGCTTGGTCATGGATCATGGTGCCAGACATCCAGACATGCCCAAACGCGTCGAAAATGCCTTCATTCTGACATTGAACGTCAGTCTAGAGTACGAGAAGACGTGCGTCCTTCGGTGCCGCATTGCGTAACTCTAAACTCACGAAAGCTTAGAGAGGTTAATTCTGGCTTCTTCTATTCGTCGGCAGAGCAACGTGAAAAGCTCATTGAATCTGAGCGGCGTTTCGTTGACGCTAAAGTCAAGAAGATCGTGGAACTCAAGAATCTCGTGTGCGATCAAGCCGTTGGCGGGAATGAAAAACAGAAACACTTTGTCGTTATCAACCAGAAAGGTATCGATCCTCTGAGTCTCGATATCCTTGCAAAAAATGGTATTCTTGCTTTGCGTCGTGCTAAGCGACGCAATATGGAACGGTAATGTCTTCAGCGCTACGTAAAGATAGGCTCTAACCGCTGTTGTGTCTTAGCCTGCAGCTCATTTGCGGAGGTGTTGCGCAAAATTCCGTAGACGATCTAACCCCAGATATCCTCGGTTGGGCGGGTCTAGTTTATGAGCACACTCTAGGCGAAGAGAAGTACACATTTGTGGAAGAGGTCAGGGAGCCCAAGAGTGTCACTCTCCTTATCAAGGGTCCCAATGCGCACACGATCCAGCAAATTCAGGATGCTCTACGGGACGGCCTTCGCGCCGTTAAAAATGCACTGGAGGATGAGGCTCTGATTCCCGGCGCCGGCGCGTTTGAAGTTGCATGCGCAGCTCATTTGAGTGGTCCCGTAAAGAAAGCTGCCAAAGGCCGCGTTAAGATGGGTGTGCAAGCATATGCAGACGCGTTATTGATCATTCCGAAAACCCTCGCGCAAAACGGAGGTTTTGATGTTCAGGATGTCGTGGTTGCCCTGCAGGTAAGCGATACGATCCCGATTGTATTGATTTGATTTCATCGATCGAACAGGATGAGCAAGCAGAAGGAAACACGGTTGGTATTGACTTAGAATCAGGGGAGCCTTTTGATCCGACTGTGGAAGGCATTTGGGACAACTATCGGGTAAAGAGGCAGATGCTACACTCATGGTCAGCGGATATGCTTTCCATCAGAAATTTGGTTGCTGAAATCCAAAATTTAGTTCCGTGATCGCGGTGAATCTCCTTTCCACAGACGAAATCTTACGGGCTGGTCGAAGTTCATTGAAACCAGACGGGCAGTCATGAAGGGCTGATGACGGCCGACAATGATGTATGCGTAGGGGCGTATGGACGAGAATTACAAAATGCTACTGTAGTAGATACAAGTAACGAAGCGAACCGATCTAGAACGTGAACGGAACGCGCATAAATTAGTTTAATATTAACCATGTCCAGTGCGATGAGCCAACGTTCTTACTCTCACAAGCAGCAAAAATGTTCAGTCGGAATAGTCAGACTCCCAACCTGCGTCAATAAAATGAATGGGAGAAGATGGTTCTTCAGCATTAAATGAGGCGGATTTGCGCAAATAATGAGACATGGGTGTTCCATGGGCATTCTTCCAGGGTACGGGGGCAGGAAGCTTAGCCGTATATGTGACGCGGAGATGAGAGTATTGCTCCTCATTTGAGACGCTGATATGAGCCTCCTTGCTTTCAGAGAGAAGTCCTTCCACAGCTCGATCATCGTCAGAATTGGTCGAGTCAGGCGTCTCTTCATCTCGAAAAGAAGCGCGGCGGTGCACATCTGAGATCAGAAACTGCTCGCCCAGCTGTGAACGGTTCATATGCAATTCTAAGTATGAGAAGTAGATGTACGTACGTCGTCAAATGATGATGCGTAAGACTCGGCATGAGGAATTGCACCACCTTCTATATACATGTTCTCCGACACCGATGAAATGCGAACACTCGATTGTGAACCAACGGTGGGGGTCGCGTAGGGTCCATCGGCGCCAAGACCTTTCGTGGTTGGGTTCAGCCGCACGCTGCGGCGAGTTCCTGGACCAGAGTCAAGCGGGGACTTGGACAATGAGGACCAGCGCCGTCTAGCGAAATTGACCGGAGAGGGTCGAAAGGTTAAAACGCCATTCGACCTTTGTCCAGGTTCCCGCCAACTAGCCCGCGGAGCTAATTTTTCCGCGACTTTATGCTCAAGTTGAGAAGGACCAGCTATTGGTAACGATGTCTGGTCATCAGGTGTGACAGGTCCGATACTGCTTTCCACCGTTGGTAGAGAGGTGCCACTGTCCTCTTCATCCTGAGATACGTCATCAGGGTATGGCGGTGCCCACTTTCGACGAGCGTAATTTGTAGGATTGGGGTGATATAGAAGACTGCTACCCACCCCTTTAAACCTATAAGCCGAGATTGCTGATGGTGCAGAGAGGCTGTATTCCAATGCTTCACCGTTTCCTTCGAACGGACTATCGAAACGTCGGGACTTCTTCGTCGGCGGTGCACAGCCTTCAATTGGGAAGGATGCCGCTCGCTTTCCAGTAGGCAGAGTCTCTGGATCATTCGATTGATCGCAGTCCACTGTATCTGTTTCTTCACCCTCGGTCTCATCTCCTTCATGCCTGCCAGCAAGCCACTGCTTGACCTTGTTGTGTCTGTAAAAAAGCCTCTCTGTGCGTGTCAAGGCCCGGAAAACACCAAACTTCTTTCTGACAAATCTGCCGTTCGTCGTGGCTTTCTTGCCGAAACGTCCGTTCGAATCTCGGGGTTGAGATTGCACCGCCACAGCCTTTGGTTTGAAACTGCGTGACGAAGAGGGAGAATGATCGCCCTTCTTAACACTTTGGGGTGGGGATGCGGAAGACTTAATCACAGGCGTGGGCGGAGTCACCGGAGGCATGGGTGGGGGAGATGAAGGCTGGGGAACCGTATCAGGAAGAGGGTATTTACGAGGTCGACCTCTCTTCCGTTTCGGTAGCTCTTCCTCAGGAAGAGGGTACTTGCGCGGTCGCCCCCTCTTTCTCTTCGGTGGCACAAGAAGTTCCTTCGCTTTCGCTGACATCTCGACGCTGGGCCCCTCATCGGTCCTGCGCTTCTTCACAGGACGCTCATCGACGGAGGAAGCACGTTTGCGTTCTACGGCAGGGACGTTCTTCTGTGGAGGGCGCCGCGAGGAGCTGGCTTCGACTTCATCGCGGGCTGCGACTGCAATAGCTTGACTCGGAAGACGAGCTGGCCACGGCTGAGCATATATAGCAGAATGGCGCATGCACCTGGCGCAAAAGAGCTCCGTCAGCACAAGGTCTATACATGAATGAACGGATATAACGGTATTACCTTGGACACTCCTGTCTTTGTTTGGACTTCTTGCCTCGCCGCGGGGAGTCAAGATGGAGACCCCACACAACTTTGGAGTCAACAGAAATCACAGGCAAGACATTTGAACACGTCACGCATGTTGGCAGCGGCTTACCATCTTCGCCACGAGGAATCTCGCGCTTCGGAGGCCCTGCTGATTCAAGAAGTTTATCCGCAACCACAGAAGGACGCGCTCGGAGAACTCTTGCTTCAGTTTCTTCCTTGACTTGAACCCCCTCCGTCTCCTTTCCTTTGCTCCTACTAGGCGTGACAGACACGCTATCCCGATGACTTTGACGCCTGAGGCGGGACGACTGATTGTGCGAGGCGTGGGGAACGGGAGTCGAATGTTTGCTGGACGACTCTTGCGTCACCTTCTGTTTGCGAGTAGAAATAATGGACTTCGTGGATGCTTTCCCATTGTTGTAAGATGCTGATCCGTCGGCGGTCACGGATGACATACGTGAAGGCTGGACATCTGGGTCAGGCGTGGATACTTCCGTGGGCACAGAATGGCAAGAGGAGGAAACAGCTATGGAGTGAGAAGCTTCTCCACCCAGCTCCAAATCAACCTCGTCATCCCCAGGAGCATCAGGAGCATTGGCAAGTGGTTTATTTCCTTCCTGCTCTTCGTCATCACTCTCAGCATCAGAATCAGAATCTTCCTCCTGAACTATGGCGTAAACACCACGCCGCGTCCTACGCTCATTGACATCTGCAACAGGAGCGGCGCGCTCTTCAGAGTCGTCATCCGATGCTTCGGCGTCTTGTTCGCCACCGGAACCCACGCCACCATCAGAGTGATCTGGAGCGTAGCCTCCTCTACCGTTCTTCTCGCATGTTTCACATAGGCAGTGTCGATTCTTGCTCCCGACTGTGGCGTAGAACATCAGTGGAAACCATTGGAAACAAGCTGTGGATACACACAGTAACCATCCCCATAATGAGCCGTAATCTCTTCGCCTGTGGAGATAGCACGGAGCGTGCGGAACGTGATGTACTTGCCTTCCCGAAAAAGCTCGCAATTATTGTCGCAATCGTGCTACAAGCCAAACTTCGATGTGAAGATCGGGAAAAAGCGTATAGATTGACAGGGACTTACGTTCACAAATCGAGCGGGCCCCAAAAATAGATGGTTCTTTTTCATCTGACGTGAATGTATGACACTGAAGTCTCTCCTGATATCAATATTTCTCAGGTCAGTCCGCTTGAGCTCCTTGTCCTCCTC
This sequence comes from Rhizopogon parksii, assembly GCA_002994865.1. NCBI lineage: Eukaryota > Fungi > Basidiomycota > Agaricomycetes > Boletales > Rhizopogonaceae > Rhizopogon > Rhizopogon parksii. The sequence goes on along the minus strand of PVXU01008293.1, from coordinate 12,675 downwards.
CATGGAAAGATGTGCCATCGATCCCTTTAGCTCAGTAATTACAACCCCAGGGGCTAAAGGGCGAGTAGCGAGGATGCATAGCTCAGACTTTCCTGTCCTGTGAGAGTATCTAGACGTGTGAGCAATTTCTATATACCCTGCAGGGTTGTAAAGCTCGAAGTATCGCGAGGCATGCCTAAACAATTTGGTTTTAAAAGGAGGAGATTGATAGAAAAACCTGATTGCACACACGTGGCGAAGGCATTGATCTGCTTCTGCGTGTACGGCTTGAGGTAGTAACGAACAGAAGGCAAACTAAATGATTGTCCCTGAATGACGGGTGAACACACACAATGCAAAGAAATTAGACGAACGCAAGGAGGTCGTCCACTACTTGTCGGATGGCAGCCTGAGGAGCGAGCCTACTCGTCACAAGCTATAACACGATGAAGTATGGCACCATACGCGCGTCCAGGGAGTATAATTAGGTGGGAGACGAAGCGAGTTAAGGAAGTACTCACGCGTCTGACGATTTGCATGAGATCCTCGGCATTGGTCTTTGGGAGCCTTCGAGATGGATCCATCTTGTGAACGAGTAATGGGACAGCACCTGTCCCAAGTTTCTCAACCAGTAGATGGCTGAGGAAGTCGTCGTCCTTGGAGAGGTCACTCATGTTCATGATTTTGGTCGGCCGCCATGAGAGAGGTGTCCCTCTGTAGAGTGACGAGGAGCCATTGGCGGTCGCCGTTGCGGACGCTGGCGCCATAGAACGGTAAACGAAAATTTACGCGTTCAGGCTCGAAGAGATAAAAAGCAAAGGACTGGAGTGGACAGGAAATATTAACGCGAACGGAGAGGAAAAGGAACAAGGCGCGAATTCAGCACTGTGCTGACTCAATTACGGCAATAGCTCCATTCGATTATGTCAGCTTGCTAAACCCACACTCTGGTTCTCTTTCCAGAAGACATGCATGAAGGGGACATGGATTGCAATGATAAAGATCGCATGGTCATCGTATACTAGAACACTAAAGATTTCCCATATTTTCGGCGCCATGTCCTCGTCATCTTATTATGAATGCTCACTGACGACTCGACGGGTAAATCACTACCGGTGACAAAAAAGGACTAGCATTTATGCGTTGTGTGCGTGCTTCTGCTTGCCTGACCGGAGCTTCCTGACGTAGAACTTATCGATACCATGTGAGCAAACAATGCAGATGATTCAAGTCACGTGACGAACCTCCAGCTCCTTACCCTCCAGAATATAGCCGTCACTACGTCCGGACTGTCCGGGTCTGCTTGAGATGGAAGCATAGAGTCGGCCAGCGGCGAACTGACTCTCAAGGAGAGGGTCGATTTTAGCATCTGAAAAAATTTTGAGCAATGGAATGCACCGGCAAAAAATGGTCCCCATACCCTGCTTCCGCTCAGCAAGGATACGTTGCACATGGTTAGATTTTTTTCCTTCCTCCGCAACGGGAGCGGTCTTTGCGCCCTTCTTGCTGATAGGTTGGGCGTACTATTGATCAAATAAATCAGCGGTGCAAAAATGATGGACACCAGGTACTCACGTGTGCCTCATACCACTGCCTGAAAGGGGTAGCATCGATCTGAATGATGGCGCCTTTCACCAAGGTATTGGTGCGGACGAGCTCATTGTTAGATGCATTGTACACCTAATTTGGGCATGAGTCAAGCAACGCAGCATGATATGACACTGCATGCAGGCTTACAACACTGATAAGCCTGGTCTTTTTCGTGACATGCTCAGATGCCCATGCGAAGTTACCAGTCTCAAGACGGAGGGCACGGTACTTGGTGTTACCACCGCGAACGCGCACGGTGTGAATACGCTTGGCTCCAAGCTTGGTGCTGGCAGGCTGACGACCGAGCTCGAACTTTCTCTTCTTGCGGTAGTAGGCGCGCTGGGCACCGGTTGCCGAACGTTTGTGCCGGGACGAACGAGAAATACCTGGACGAGTAGTAGTTCAAGGCAATCAGAATGAATAAAAGGACTGTTTCTGTTGATAGATCGGAAGAGCAGCACCTACCCATGTCAGATAGTCTTGAGGATGGGAGTCGAGTAGTCGGGTCGAGGTTTTGATGATAGTACTGAAAATCAAGGTTTGAGTTATTCGCACTCAGACCGGCAAGCTCCGAAGACACTGGATTACCTAAGTAGTACTTGCTCCTGCTATCAGCCAGACGCAATGTGCCACAGCATGCGCATACACCATTCATCCGTATACTGCTTTTCAGTAATTGCCATGTCACTAAGCTTGGCCTCCGCGTTCGATCCGTCTTGATCTTGTCTTGTCTTGGGCCTTCTCCAATCAATTAAGTTATGCTGCATACTCGCAGGTGATATGAGTCATGGCTCCCCTTGCCCGTGCCCACCTCATTCAAATGATGAAACAGCGTTTCTCAGCTGCCAGCATTGTGCAACGAGCTTCCATTTGCCCGTCGCCCAACGCGTCAATGCGTCATGTCCGTGCAAACTTGAGCATCCTAAGCTCGTCCGACGGTTAAATGTCACATGCCATGCGCGGATCTCGTGGCCTCATTGATCAGGCGTGTGGCCAGGCGTGTCCGACTCTTGGCCGTGTATATCTATGTGGTCCTCTCTTTCGCGTTCATGTCTCGTTTTCTTTCTCGTTGTTCTGTTCTTTCGCGAAATGACTTTATTTGCGGCAGCCAGCTTTCGAAGGTTTCGTCGCCGCAAGGCTGTTCGGTCCAATGAACGATCCGCCATAGCCAAAAGCACCCAAAGTGACCTCAGCCGGCTAGTGCGCACTGCGGATCGTGTTGTCAGGAAGGTGAACTCCTCTTGCCGCTCCGTTGATCGACCATATAATGACGCATCTTTCTAACAGACTTTCGAGGTAGAAATGCAGTCCTTCTCCAAGCTGCATGCCCGTTATCTCGTAGAAAAAGAGAATCGAAGGAAACTGTAAGCGCGGCAGCCTTCATGTTCCTTGCCCCTTTCGTGTAATTAATATAGTGACGCTAAGCGACTGGGACCGCATTAAATCGCCCAATGACAAACAGGTCATACCGTACGATTACCTTCCACCGGTTTCCGGTTCAGCTGCCCTATCCAAATTGGCCGTTCTCAAGGTCAATGGGGGTCTCGGTACCTCTATGGGTATGTCCGTTTATTTCCCCCCCTGCAACTTGTCCTTACGTATTTTCAAGGCATTAACGGCGCGAAAAGCGCGCTCGAGGTAAAAGATGGGATGACCTTCTTGGACCTTATTGTGCAACAGGTCGAGCACTTGAATACAACACACAAGGTCCACATACCGCTCATCCTCATGACATCCTTCAACACCCATGACGATACATTACGTATCATCAAGAAATACGTGTCCCAAGATATCAGCATAACTACCTTCAATCAGTCGCGGTACCCGAGAATCTGGAAAGAAACGTTGCAACCGTGTCCTAAGCATGCATCAGACGACAAGAAACACTGGTATCCCCCAGGTCACGGCGACCTGTACGAGTCGCTAGTACACACCGGCCTGCTCGACCGCCTCCTTGCCGAAGGCAAAGAGTATTTATTCGTCTCGAACTCTGACAACCTTGGTGCTATGTGGGCTATAATTCTGCCCGCGAGTCAAATGCATAGCTCAACACTCTTCATAGAGTCGACCAACGTATCCTTCAGCATATGGTCGATACCAGTGCCGAGTTCTTAATGGAAGTCACCAATAAGACCAAGGCAGACGTCAAGGTTTCCACCCTCTTCAGTATTCCAGGATCGGTTGCTCACGCTCCATTCGCAGGGTGGTACTCTCATCGAGTACGATGATTCCATAAGGCTTCTGGAAATCGCTCAGGTACCTCCAGACCACGTTGACGATTTCAAGTCAGGTAGCGTGCATCTTTTTCCCTCGCTCATATTGCGCAGCTGATCATGTGCAAAGTCCGGAAATTCAAGATCTTCAATACGAACAACCTGTGGATCGATCTGAAAGGTTTAGCGATCTACTCGTCCGACTGAACGGTCGATATTGATAATTTGCTTTCCAGCATTGAAGCGGGTCGTGAATGGAGGGGGCATGGAGCTCGACATCATCGTCAACCCAAAGTTGACAGACGACGGCCAAGTAGTGATCCAGGTTTGTCCGTCTGCTTGGGAACTCAGACACAATTTCTGAATTCCCGGCAGCTTGAGACCGCAGCGGGCGCAGCTATCAAACACTTCAAAAACGCTCACGGCATCAACGTTCCCCGTTCGCGTTTCCTGCCCGTCAAATCCTGCTCCGACTTCTTGCTCATCAGGAGCAATATATACTCGCTGCAAAACGGTCACCTGTACATGAGCGAGAGCAGAATGTTCAACAGCGTCCCGGTGATCAAGCTGGGGGATCACTTCAAGAAGGTGGGAGCGTCGTTTTTAGACCTGGGATATTCTTTCGCTGACGGCTTTTGATCAGATATCTGATTTTCAATCACGATTCAAGAAAATCCCTAATATCATTGACTTGGATCATCTTACGGTAACGGGTGATGTTCATTTTGGTCGAGGGGTCACGCTTCGTGGTACTGTGATTGGTAGGCACCGGATCTTCTCTGCGTTTTGTTAGGTATGACTAGAACTTATATATATATTAGTGGTGGCGAACGAAGGCCAGAGGATTGATATCCCAGATGGTTGTGTGCTGGAGAATCGTAAGCACCCTCAATCACATAGCTTCAGGATGGAATATTAATGAGCCCGTTCAACAGGTTTAGTCTCTGGGAATCTCAATATGACGGTGAGACTTATCGGTCTCCGCGCTCTTAACCCGAGCATGCTGATGATATTACTTCTGCAGGAACTTTGATTAACCTGTGTATTACTTTGCAAACTCCAATAAATGTGCATTGTATCAGCCTATCGTCGCTCGGACGCTCGATCTGCCACGCATTCTTTCTTCATTATTCACGCTCATACTTTTTCAAATATCCTCCACCACGAATTGTACCTCAACTTGCCACAGGCTTATGCTATTGCGCTTTAGACTCTACTGTTGCGCCGGATCTGTATTTTCTTGTATCAAGGTTCTCGCTCATCTGCCTATGGGATACTACGTCATTCGCACCGTCTTTACGACTGCCCTCACAATGGCATCCCATGTACTCCAAGCTCAAAGCCAATCAGATTGCCGCAAAGGTAAAGGTAGTTGGGTAAAAAGCGACGCTACAAAAAGTAATCGGGGAACTTAGAAAGACAATACTATGGACATAATGAAACAACAGAATCACGCGAAAGGAAGAAGAGGGCGAGTAGAAACAAGCTAAGATAATTGGGAATATGCTCTCTAGATAATGGTCCGTCCGTGCGTCGTTCGTAGTTTTCCTTCCTTCCTAGGCCGTTCCAAAATTACAACTCCTGCAAAATAAAGAAAAGAGTCGTCAGCAAAATACACTGAATGACCGCTGCTGTCACTCACGATCATATTCAAGTTCCCGGACAACAACCCTGTATGCGAGCAAAAAGACTGAGATCGAGAGAATAATCGTAAGATGAAAACGTACTGTTCTCGAGAATACAACCATCAGGGATATCAATGCGCTGACCCTCGTTCGCAACGACTACAAAGCGCCATCAGCGCGTCGTATTATATTCACCCACTCGGACTTACCGATGACAGTCCCGCGAAGCGTCACGTTCCGGCCGAAATGCACGTTACCCGTAACAGTCAAGTGATCCAACTCGATAATCTTGGGAATCTTCTTGAACCGTTCCTGGAACTGCTGGATCTTCTTGAAGTGGTCGCCGAGCTTGATCACAGGCGTGGTCTCGAACATGCGGCTCTCGTTGAGAACGAGCTGTCCGTGCTGTAGCGAGTAGATGTCGCTCTTGATCAAAAGCAAGTCGGAACATGACTTGACCGGCAAGAAACGCGATCGTGGGACGTTGATACCATGGCCGTTCTTGAAGTGCTTGATGGCTGCACCGGCGGCGGTCTCGAGCTGGACGACGGCTTGGCCATCTTCGTTGGTCTTCGGATTGATGATGATCTCGAGTTCCATGGCCTCATTCTCCATGATGTGCTTGAGCGCTGAAAGAGAGTTAATAAAGTTTGTCAATATATGGCTGAGCATCAATACCTGGGAGGTTGATCCACAAGTTGTTCGTGTTGAAGATCTTGAACTTGCGCACTAGATACCACGTCAGAGGAAAGGACAAATGCAAAGCTCATAAACTAACCAGACTTGAAGTCCTCAACATGCTCTGACGGAACTTGAGCAATCTCAAGAAGGCGAATTGAACCTTCGTAGTCGATGAGAGTACCACCCTGCGAAAGAATTAGAAACTTGTAGTATGTGAAAGTCATGTATGTACCTTGATGTCAGCCTTCGTCTTATCAGTGACTTCCATCAAGAACTCCGATTGAGAGTCAATCATGTGTTGCAAGATCTTTTCGTCAACACTACAAATGGAGCATCAGGAAATCATCGGCGGAAAGAAGACAGTTCTTAAAGCACTGACACTGCGCCCAAGTTATCCGAGTTAGAGACAAAGAGGTACTCCTTGCCCTCGGCGATTAATTGGTCCAATACACCAGAGTACAGCAGGGCATTGTACAAGTCACCATGGCCTGGGGGGTACCAGTGTTTCTTGTCATCGTCGGCGCGCTTCGGGCAGGGGAGTAAGCTCTCCTTAAAGATACGAGGGTAGCGTGACTGATTGAATGTCGTAATGCGAAGTTGCTGATTTGCGTACTTCTTAATTATACGCAGGGTGTCCTCGTGGGTGTTAAAGGACGTCATGAGAATAAGCGGAACATCGACCCGGTTGCTCGTGTTGAGATGCTCGATCTGGCGCACGGTTAGGTCGAGGAAGGTCATGTCATCCTTGACTTCCAGGGCGCTTTTGGCACCAGTCATGCCTATCGAATGCCATCAGAAATGACGCAGTTGGATCCACAAAGTATGACGTACCCATGGAAGTACCGAGACCACCATTGACCTTAAGTACGGCGAGTTTATTGAGGTTGTTGTGGTCATGAGGCTGAGGTAGGGTGTCATAAAGGACAATTTGGTCATCGGCAGGGGACTTGATGCGATCCCAGTCACTGATAAGAGTTAAAAGATCTGCGTGATAACGAAAAAGGAAATACGTACAGATCCACGCTTTGTGCGCGTTCTGAGAGATAGCGGGTAAAGAGGTAGAAGAATGATTGCATTTCGGTGTCAAATGGCTGCTGCGGATTGAAAATGACAGACACGGGTATGGTATGTGGGGGCGCACCTTCTTGGCATTGTCCTCGCAAGTGCTGACGAGATGACTGAGCTCATTGCGCATGGCCTTTGCTGCAACACCTGTTGTTGCAGTTTTAAAATCGATATGACTGCCTCCTCGAACGCGAGCGTTGAGGGGATCGACGCGTGGTTTGAGGGTTGCCATGGTGCTAGAAAGGTAGGATGAGATATGGGGAATGGGATGGAATGATGTACATACGTCGAGCTTGGGATGTGTACTGGCTTTGTGGTGGTTGTAGACAAGTAATGTGGTGCTGTTTGAGATCTTCTGAGTGGGCTCCTTGGTTTGTGGTGCCGCTTGTAAAATTCGGAACTGAGATCAAGATTATTGTGGAGAGTCGCGGACAAGTCCGATGGGTTGTTTCGCTCCTCCGGAATGAGCTCGCACAAGGATTTGCGATGGCTTGCACGTCGTTCGTTGGACTCCTTGGACGAGTAGGAGTGTGTTGAGAGCGTTGGAAGTGAAGCTGAACTAGGCAGGAATGGACGGGGTTTTATGAAGTATTGAATCGGATGGAGTGTTTTACTAGGATTCGAAGACGAACGTGCTTGCATACGACAGTGCCCGGCTGCCCGCGTCTCGCCGCAAAATGGATATCCGAGTCAACGTTTCTCTGAACCTGGCTTTTATAACGATTCCAACCAACTTTCAAGATAACTTGTACATATCGGGGTACATGACAACCTTCTCGGCATTTGTGCCAGTGGCACCATGGATTGTCATTGATGGACCTTATCCGTCCATTGAATCAGGCGGTACAGCATCATTATATCTACCGACTCCGTTTACCAACCCGAGCTCATCCGACAACCCGTATTCACTCTTTATACGAGGAATATGCGTCGACGACGACGAGACGTGCAAGATGAGATCTAGGAAAGGCTAGCAAAGTTTCAAAATTCCACCTGTCAGACAAAGGTCTAGGCTGTCTTAAGTCAGGTCCTAAGTTACACACACTAGCTTTGCAGCCCAGTTCCCACAACGTAGACTGCTGACCGTCTTCTGGAACGTGAGTCATACGCCTACCCCCTTTGTCGCCAGAGTAATTGTCGAATACTACTTAGCGGCGTCCTTGGCCCCTCCCCTCATCTTTAGCGTACATACTATGCCCCATCTATCGGTGACTTAACGTGCTTCTTTGCTCGTGTCTTGATTCGCTTGTGATCCGTCCCTTGCATGTCGTGCCTTTTGCAGGTCGGTAACTTTGAACAATTTTTGGATTCACCTGCGACCGCCCTAGCTCAGGGGACCCCTGCGGCATGAGGCACCGACCGCGACTTGGCGAGTGCCTTCAGGAATCAGGACCATTCGGTCACTGACCATATCATCCCGATCTGTGCCTTCTTTCATACCCATTCTCCATCGAGACTTTCTCTACCATGATCACCATACCTGTCAATTCGGAGATTACGGTATCACATGTAATGTAAACTTGCATTACGATGAAATTAGGGAGTCATGTAGAGCAGCATAGACAGCAATGAACCGGAAAGAAAACAGTAAAAGCAGTCCCATCTTGGTCCCATCATATGAAAATCCTGAATCTCATCCATCTTCCAAATTCGTATTCCACCCATCAGAAGACCATTATCGCCGACGCGCCTTCTCAGAAATGCATTGCCCACCATGCAGCGATGCAGAACACCAAAACAGGCGGCCACGCCACGTCCAGCACGTCGCTAAGAAAGCCCCGAAGGAGTCCCACCTCATGCATCCCGTGGTCCACCCTCGAACACGGAAGGGACACCTCTATGCGTCTTCGTCGCCCAAGAAGATAAAACGCCCACGAACAGGACGAGAGCCTGCCGCGGAGTTTACTGGACCGCGCAGGTTTTACAAGTTTCGTCACAGGCGGAGGTAACGGGTCCTCGTCGGTATCTTCCATGTTACTTCGCCCGAGAGGGCGTCGAGATAATTCATTCTCGCTCATGGCATGACTGGCGCTGTGATCGGGATAACTGGATCGGGGAGGAACCTCGGACCGGCGCAGTTGCTGTTTGTTGTTCCGGGTGCGAATGCGGTGAATATTAAACGCCAAAAGGCTAAGCAGCGAGAGCAGAATGAAAGGGACATAGATACTGAGATAGATACCGAGTTGGTCTGGAAGAAAGCATGGCCTATCTAGTGGCGAAGGTGGTGAATTTGGTAGTTGAGTCAGGGCCTCAAATGAAGGTATTGATGAAGTCAATGAAAGAAGCTGGAATCCTGGTCGACGTATTCCCATTGCCATCGAAAACGATTTCACAGTGACTTCCCTTGCTGTCGTTGAGCTAGAAACCGATAGCAAGGGCAAAGGGTGTGAATATTCACAATAGTCGTGATCATCGCCGCTATAATGTAACTCCGTTCAGTAACTGTGTCTGCGTAAATAGGGAGACAACGAACCTTAAAATAAGCGATGGTCTGAGCAGGCCAAGTAGAAATTGTGATGCTTCATCAGAAAGGGTATTCTGGTATCCGAACCCCCGTCCCTGGCGGATAGTGCCCCGTTCTCGCAGCGAACCACAGTCCGTACCAAGAGGTCGAGCAAGAGGAATGTGCGTGAATAGTACGATTGGATTCGCGTGCTCATGTGCAGCAAATCGTTTCACGAAGTCAACAGTTCCTCCTGCCACAGCAGGCCAGTTGTCATATGAGTATCCTCGGTCTGCTCTGATAACATCTTCTTCAACGAGTGCGATTGAATCGACAAATAGGAGAGTATGGTTTCCAATCGAAATCTTGTCATTCCGTCGTCCAAAGTAAGAGGTATACCTCTTCCCGGCCTCGAGCGAAAAGGAAGTAGTTTCTCCGAGTCTGTACGTCCAAAAGAGGGTCCATGAGAGAGCTCTAAACTTGGAGGAATTACGGCGCACCCTATGTCATGATTTCCAGGGAGAAAAAAAGTCGCCATATTATCCCGCATCTTGAAGATGTCGAAAAATCGCGCAGCATAGGCATTGTACCTTGTAATTAAACGAGTAACCTCAGTCGCAAGCTGAAGTTTCACCGCTTGGATGCAGCTATGAAGGAAAAAGAAACTTACTCGATATTCGACATACTCACGCGACCGTTATCCATGAGGTCACCCAGGAAAACAACAGCATGGGGTTGCAGACGACTTATCGTTGAGCGCCAGCTTCTCCGGAGGTTCAAATCGATTATGAACTGTCCCAAGGCTTTCAGGAGGAAACCACGACCGGGGTACGAGTGGTGGTCAATTATTTGAGGGTCTGCTACGACTAACACTCGTCCAACACGGGAGTCAGGCGCGTTAGGCTGGTAACTGATGCATGAGCATTAACTTGGGACCCTGGGGTACTGCGACTTCACCTGATGAATGTCAGGCCACTGACAAGCATGTAAGACATGGTCGAACACGCAAATCTCATACCAAAGGACGACGAGTATCCATGTTGCCCGAAGGCTGTTCACGACGATGATGCGTGATGGTGGCCATAGTTTAGGTAGATAACCCGACATGACGAGCGACGTTAGCAGACAAGCTCTGAAACCTGGCGAGTAACAAATATTTTCACAGACAGAGTGCGCATGAGAAAGCGCCGGACACAGTTCGGGCTGGACAAGTTAAGCGTGTACTGAGTATGTTTTTGGCGTGCCGCGGCGTGGGCGCGAGTTGCGTGTGCACAGTTGCAAGTATTGAAGTAATATAACATGGAATACACTTAGAGTACTTGAAAGTTGAAACTATTCGTGAAGAGGTTGTTCACAGGACAGTGAGGTAAATCGATGCTATTTTTGCCAAGCTGTCACTCTACGTGATACATCACACGCATTATACAGTACACGCCCGCTACTGTGATAGCGATCTTGTAGTGGACCCTTGCTCAACCAGGCGGTCGGCGATCGATTTGGCTCAACAACACATACCGTCCACCAACAGTTAAGGAAGGGTCTTCGGCAACTGGTAGTCCAACTTGTCACGGAGTTACTCGTTCTGCGCCAACTCATTGGAAAGGTTCGATGGAGACTCTTCTCAATTTACTCACCTATTGTCACAGCAGCCTCTACCCGCCTGCAAGCTTCAACGAATCCGGAAATGGCTATACCGACTGGTAATCGCACCCCAGCACCAGCCTAGTAGAGCAAACGCGGTCCAGATATCACAGAACGGCATCAGACAATCTCTCGTTTCCTCGGAAGACAACATGCCCGTCTCGAGCAAAGTGGAGTGGCAGACGAGGGGCGCGTGGCTTCTTCTTCCTCATCTGTTCACGCGATGCTGGCCGTGAAGCACTTCCGGTTGTAGTTTCAGGACCAGGTTGGTCCTTCTCCGCGGATGCGGGTTCAGCCATTTGCGGTTCATTCGCGCCAAGTACTGGGGGCGCGGGTATTCGTCGTGATGTCCTACACGAGTTACAAGTGTATACGATGAGGTGTCCGTGCGATGTCGAACCTGGATATCACAGCGACGTTATCAGCGAGGGCAAGAACGATGCATACTCAACACGCACTCTTCACTCGCACTGTAGAGGAGGCGCCAGGTATCAGAATGATGTTGCATCCCTTACATATAACTCGTTTGACTGTTGGATCGCTGCTGTCCATAAGTTCTATCGTTTAAAAGTGAAACGCGTGCACCCACATCTTGACATTTGTTTTCTGC
>PVXU01008278.1:0-13501 GCA_002994865.1 Rhizopogon parksii | reverse complement strand
CTGAAGCAACACGACTTCTACATTTCCCCGCCGGTGGGCAATGTCATATGTGCACATGCGGAACATGGTAGCTTTCCTATATTACTCCTGCTTGACTGATGAGCTCACAGTAAGATGCAGACGAGTTCCGCCAGCGTTTACTCGACGGTGAAAGAAACTTCCTCGCGCTTTTGATTGACATGGTGGAGCATCGCTTAACTGATATCGAGGATCCTGCCATTCAAATCCTTCGCCAACTTGCATCTTATGGTACGAAAGGTGATCCTACATGCTCATAGTGTTTGACTAGCACACCCGCAGATGACGTTCAGACTGAACTGATTCAAAGAGGACTGGTTAAGAAGCTGGCATCGTTGATGAAAAGTCGAACACAAGAAACAAGTAGTGGTGCTACTCTTGCAATGCTCTCCATTCTCCCTCATAGTAAGTTCCTTGATGTACTAACGCCTCTTTCGCTAACGAACTTCCTCTAGAAAACATTCGATCACCAGAAATCTGTGAAGATGTCGTGGAGACATTGGTAAACCGTCTAAAACACCACCGGACGAGTTTGTTTGCGGCTTACGCGCTCTCTCGTATCCTGAACCACGGTCAGTTTTTCAACCGATAACGCAACTGAATTTCCTAATATAAATTAGATAACATAAGAGAAGCTATGTTTAAGCTATCTGCACCTACCTACATCGTCAGCGCACTGAAACAGGGATCGTTCAGTGGGACGGTCGAGAACGAGCATGGTAAAGACATACTTAGGCGCCTCATGCACAACGGTAAGTTTGTGCACAGCTTCGTTTACCGTTTCAAGATTCTAACATTCTCGTAGATGATATGAGGGCAGCCGTTTTCAAAGCCCACATAACAGTGGCCCTTTGTACCATGTTCAAAAAGGGTGTTTCAGTGCTGAATGACACAGCAGCCGATTTCCTGGTCATTATTTCCGAATATCGTAAGCACGCTTCACATCTTTGGTGACTGCATATGCTAAGGAACATCAAAGCCGACGGAAAAGACCTGATTAGAGAATCCAAGGGCGCCATCTTCCACTCCATATTAGGGGCCTTGGACTGCCAGAACTGGAGCTCACAGAAAGATGCTGCAACAGTACTCCACACTCTTTTCGGCATTCATCACTCTTCCTTCGTCGCGGAAGAGTTTCAGTCGGCTATCTTGGACGGCCTTCCAGACATACTGAAATTGCTGGTGCTTGATCGGTCTTACCGTATAGTTGGCGGTGCGACAGCCCTCCTTGCACTATGTGAGGACAGTAAGTTTGATTGAACGATATGTGCTTGTACATGCTCATTGTGTTTCCACAGAGACTGTACGAGCTCGTGTGCGAGAGCACCCAGATTTCAGGTTTATCCGAAGAACTTATTTCTCAAAGAACTTGAACCTCCAGTACCTTAATTCGGACCTACGAGAAGGTAACGTTATCCTTATTGTATTTATCATGGGGATCTCACACTCGCTCATCAGAGGATGTCCACAAAATCCTCGACAAATTGTTTGAGGTCATGGAGGAAGGCACTCGCCATCGCGGTGCTCTAAGATTCCCAGAAGTGCACCCACCGCCTAGCCGTAGAAGTGCCTTGGCCAATTCTCTTGCGATGTTATCTTGCCTGTTCTACGTTCCCTGCGGTCCAGCAACTATGCTGGCTGGATGGGCAATCGATAAGATCGAACCGTCCCACACATAACTTTACCGAATATTACATCTTCAGCATACACGAATACATATTACTTTATGGGATTGGTGCGCTATGTTGGTTTTTCTAGGTCTCTGAAGGAGTTCGTAGCAAAAAAGTGTTACAAACATGTATACAGAGTGCAGTGAAGCAGCCTCAGACTATTTATTACAGTGTCTTAATATGCAACAAGAGAATTTAGATGCGTCTTTTGCTACTCTCAGCTGCCTTGCGCTTGGCCTCTATCTCTGCGGCCTTTGCTACAGGAAAATAAGTATGGTTATGATTGACTTGGGTGAATTGCAACGAACCTTCGGCTTCAGCCTTCCTCTTGGCTTGAGCAGCCTCGCGTTCCTCTTTGATCTTTCTGAGGCGAGCGAGATCAGACTTTGCTTCATCCGTCTTGCCAGCAAGGTGTAACTGCATCCAAAAGGTGAGTTGAATGCTGACGAAAAGCAGTATGTGCTTCGGCAATTCAAACTGACCTTCCAGTAGCGGTCCTTGGCATCCTGTTTCTCCTTCGCCTCTCTGAAAAATATAAAAAGTTAGCGACGATATTCCTTGGGGGGTTACAGTCATAAAAACCCTTACCTTTCTTTGCGACTTAGCTCTCGAGGTGCGCCAAGATCAGATATATTCATCTTCTTCTCCACGTGATTGGGATTTATTAGATCTGCATCTTCGTCATTCTCCCCCTCCAATTGCTGTTTCTGGTCCGCTTGTTTCTTCTTGAGCGCCTTTCGCTCAGTACGACTTAGCTCAGGTTGTTGTGCGGCACTACCGCCTGCACCTTCTTCTCCTTCTCCTTCCTCCTCCTCCTCCTCCTCCTCCTCTTCCTCCTCCTCTAGCTCATCGTCCTCGTCCTCGTCTGAGCCATCCGCGTCCTCTTGACCACGAGGTGCCCTGATCAGGATAACCATGTTGTCAGGTGCCACGAATTATCACGGTAAACTCACCATCGTTTATCTAATGATACAGCCGTCCCGTTCTCGTCGATCTCAAGATGTTTGCTGAGTTAGACAGTGTTATTCAGCGTGGACGATGGAGTGACATCCGTTAGAACACTGTACCTGAAGTTCCTCCCGCCACCGCGCTTGGTCTTGAACTTGCCTGCGCGATACAATTTCAAAAAATCTCAAGCACAATTAGAATTCAATGTTACCTGATCCTCTGACCATGTTGTCTTGGGCGAGATGTTGTGGAGAGCTGACAGAACCAACAATCGCTCAAGCGGATAAGATAAAGGCGGCGATCTGCGTTTCCATAATAGGTGAAGCTTACATCAGCAGCACTTACTGTCGTTTTGCGACCAAGGTGGACTCGGAAGACGGGCAAAGCAGCTTCACATCCACCATGACCGCGATACCCGCCAGGCTCGCGCAGGCAACGCGCATTTCATCCAGCCGCACAGAAGCGCGCCTTCGCGTTATTGACCTATACAGAGCATGGGTCCGTGCTGTACGTGCGCCACCTACTGAGCTAGCTTCCCATCCGACATTAACCGAACGATATTCAAGGCTCCTGAGATTTGTTCTCTCTATGCGTTGAGCGTCTCTCCAGCCTACGTGCGGCATTGCATTCGCCAGAAGTTCGAGCACAACCGCTACGTAACAGACCAACGCGCAATCGAGGTGTTACTGCTCAAAGGCCAGCAGGAGTTGCAGGAGACGCAGAACTGTTGGAAACAAACGGACCATATTTATGGGATTTTGCTCAAACCTACGGAGCGGCCGCAGCGGACATTCCTGCAGAGGTTCTATGAAGGTGGGTTTTATAGTTATCCTTTAATTCAATCACGCTCAAACGAGGTCCCTTACCATAGGTCGAGACGAGGACGCTGTTCTTCCTGCTGCATCTGGTGTTGTATAGAATATTAGAAGAGAACGATCTGTTTGCTTCCCTATGGAATTGACCATTGACTCCACAATTGCAGTGGGTGGGTGTGACGATTTGCTTGGCCTGCCTTGCATGTTTAACTTGCCGAAGTTTGAAATTTTCGAATGTGACAACAGTCGGACCGTTCTTTGCAGAATACTTAATGGTCTTAAAGGTGACTGACAGGTTAGTTCGGCGCAGTTCCAAGGCGGCACCGAGCAGCCACTATCCGATAATGATGTATCATCATTTGGCACGCAGTAGAGTACAAAGCAACAATAATTGACAGCAACGTTGAAGATAGGTTGGTTAGTGTGTGTTAGTATGTGTACATATATAATGCAGATCCTTCGTGAGCCAACAAGGTCCCATCATCATGCCAAGCAGTCGAGCGGGTCCGGGTCGCTATCGTCAACTCGCACTGTAGCACTCGCCTTGATGCGGTCGATGATATCTTGGGGCGGACCTCTAGATTTGGACTTGGATGTCGGCTATGAACCGTCAACTTATTATGAGAAAAAATCAGGAGGCTAGATATATGGAACTAACCTTTCTTGTCCTTGTCTTTCTCGGAACGGTGTTTTCTTTCTGTTTTTCAGAGGAGATGTGGACACTGAAGTCGCTGATTATGGTAAGGCTCGGAACTAGATTTGGGATACGACATACAGTGGCTTCGCCTCTTCAACAAATCTTGCCCGCTTTGGAGCAGGTTTCTTAGGCAGGTGGTCTTCGTCATCTGATTCCCGTGGAAGGTCCTTCTTCCGCTTTGTGTCTTTTTTCATAGCTGAACTGGGTTTCTTGACAGCAGGGTCATCAGCATTAGATTTCGATGTTGCAGTGGAGTTAGATAAAGGCCGAGATCTAGCGCTTTGTAATTTGATAACTTTAGCTCTCTTGGTAGGTTGCTCCGCATCTTCGCCATCGGGCGCACTGCGCTTGGAACTTGCGACAGACTTCTTTGTGGGAACTTCGACAGTCATAGATCCGTGAGTCTTGGACTTCACGGCGTTTGGAGATTCCTCTCCTGCTTCTGCTCGTTTTGAATTTTTCCGCGTTCGAGAAGCCTCGACATCGGCTGTTGAACATAGGTATTGAGATCTTCGCAGCGTGTCGGACGGATAGGAAGACGTTACCTTCATTCAATTCATCCCCATCCTCGCAAACCTCTGTGCGTTGCTTGGCTTGTACACGATTAAGTGGAGCAGCTTTAGTGGAACGTTTGTATCCAGACTTCAGAGTTAGTGGTGGCTCGGCCTTTGCAATCTTATCGTCAGAAATCGCGTCATCCTCGTTATCGGAATTGATTGTGGCCGTGACGGGCTTGCGCCTGGATTGTGCCTTTAATCGGGGAGCCTCCACCAAGGTACCTTCGTCGTCTGATTGAGGCGCCTCCGCCAATTTGTTCTTGGTTTTTGATTTATCAGATGCCTTTGCTTTGGATGTCTTCACCTTGCGCTTTGGTGGTTCAAGGACGGCGTCGATGTCTGGTTGAAATACCGTCTACGGTACGCATAAAAGATGACGAAGAGAGACGTACCAATCGCCTTGGTTTTCGGAGGCCTCCCCTTACGCTTCGGGGCAGGCTTTGCTTTGGGCTTTTCTGCGGCCGGTACCTCATCATCTGTCAAAGGGTGTCGAGAATAATTTGAGTGGTATGGGAAAGGAGCCTACCGTGGGTAGTCTTGGCCTTGCCTTTGCCCTTACGAGCAGGACCTACTTTCTTCTTCGTCTCCGTCTTCACAGTTTGTCCGCCAGACTCAGTCGAGGAACCTGCGAAATAATTGACCGAGGACGCGAAGCGCGAGGGGTGACACGCACCTGCTACAGCATTTCCACTTACCGCCTGTGCCTCAATATTTGCGTTTGAACGTAGATTTTTGACCTTGAGTGGGCTTTCCTGGGGTTTGTTGGCCTTCTTGTTGCTGTTTGCCTTTGATGGAGATATGCTACGGCTCCGGTGGCGATAGGGTGACTTTGTGGCTAGTTTTGAAGGAGATTCCCCAGAAATAGTGCGTGACAATAGGATATCGACGAGGGGATTCTTTTCCGAGGGAACAAATGCACTATAAAGGTCGACTGGGGTCAGTTCAATCACCGTGTAGGTAAGGAGGGGATCCTGACCCTCCACGGTCCCTAAATCGTGCCTGCTGTCTCTGAATACGTTGAGCCTTGCTCTCCTCCACGGTCGCTGGCAGCATCTAGAGCTCACGAAGAATCAAGGTGAGTTTAATGACAGGATGCAGGTCCTGGGTAAAGTCCCTGGTTGGTCAAGATTCAAAGCAGGTGTTGCAGCGAACTAGAATCATGTGACCAGGGAAAGTCAATCACGTGATCTAATCAACTGTCCCGGTGTGTTCGTCTGTAACTTTAAACTTATGCCTACGAATTGATGTTCAGCAGTGTCCAACTGGTTCAAGTTGTTCCGCGGACCTCACACACTAGCATAGAGCGCTGTCCGACGAGCCAGTAACATTATTTATGGATGAAACGCACGATGCGTGTCTTGATTTCGGTACTGAGTACTTTTGGACCGGCCGTCGTCATGATTGATAGATACATCGGCCGCCCTCAATCAGGTGTGCATCAAGACTAGCTCTATTGCACTATGATCTTTAGGTGATTATCTCCATTTATATTAGCCTACGCAAAGTTTGATCATCCCGGTCTGCATTATAGGTAGTAGTAATGCCTACATTAGCTGGTAAGCTTCGGTTTATAGATTCAACACTTGAGTACATCAGGCTTATGGCATGAACATCAGAGGAGTATGTCCTCTCCGGCTCCCATCTATGCAATTACAACGTTGTGGGAGACACCGAATTCTGGACGAGGTGACCTGGGTATTGCTTATTGTATGGGAGATCCTCGCACTCTGTCTTGCAGTCCGAATCGCTGGAAAACACTTTCGGGAACTGCAACGGACATCAACAGGATGGGCAGTCGGAGATTGTTTCACCGTTTTAATAAAAACTCATGTGCTTTACTTCGCAAGGTGAGGCCATAATTTGAATGTGGTTATCTTTTCCCCTTCAAGCTCCACAACAGCTTTGTTGCTACGTCTTTCCTTCACCTCATTTTCGATGTCTCTCCAAAGATCTCGGTACGCCAGTCTATGACTGACATCTACAACTGAATATTGCTCATCATTTCCAATAGGAATTACCTCTCATGGAATATGAGATCTTTGTTGGTGTTCTTGCTATTGCCCCAAAGGTGCAGATGGCCGTGCTTGGACCACGCCTCATCCTTGGCCTTCGAGAGTATCACGCGGAACTCCTGGTCAACTCCGACGAAGGAACTGCCACGGCATGGATTACTTTCCAGGAGCACATACACGTTGCAACTGGAGGTGGTGTGTAGAACGGGAACGGGAAATGCTTGCGGTGTTGTCACACTTGTTGAGTGCTCTATGAGGAATAAGTGATTCTGTTGCGTTTCATTCGTCCTGATATTTTATTTGGAATTTCATTTTATGTAACCCATTTCAATTAAGTACTCATCCCTAGATAAAGCAATATCATGTTCGGAATTCCGTGACGTTGGCGAGTGGGCTTGAGGAAGCTCGAAACAACTTCAGCGGTCTCACCCGCCCTCGCACCTCATCTCACCCTGCGCACTTGCACCTGAAACCTGACTTCATACTTACTGACGACATTCAGTGACGGTTCAGTCCACTTCCAAACTCATGTTCGTTGGCGTGACTCACCTCAAGGACAGCCCTCGAGGGTCTTTGTAAAAATAATTCATTAGTGGTGATTCGTGAGTCGGTTGACTGTCTACAAAGTGCTTCGAGAATCGGTTAAAATTACAGGCCACTATTGGTTCGACGTGAAGTTCTATAGCCTGTCGCATCACGAGCGAGGTACTTTCCTTCTTGAATTCTCGATCATGGTCCTCCCAAAAAGTTGATTTGTCCAATTGGTTCAATGACGAGTAGTGCAATCTAATGACAAGTGAAGCAAATACTTAGCGCGATAGATACGATAACGAATGTTAACCACCAGCAAGTACTATGTACTTGAATCCCAACGACATTTTGAAGAACCCCCAGGTTCTTCAACACAATGTCGCATCCTGGGGTCAAAGATCGGTTCCGGCGGTGTTATCGGTGTAACAGACTGTGGAGGGTGTTCCGAGACCCCTTCCTTCGGTGATGGGTCCACATCGTCCGAAGAATGTTGCATGTCTTCCATATCCTGCATGTCTGCATCGTCCGCTCTAACCACATCATCCGCTTCACTCTCTGACCCATCACCAAGATCCATTGCTTCCTCGACAGACATCATCATAGGCACGTCGCCTCCTTCTTCTTGCTCGTGTTCGTCAGCATTTGCAAATGATGATGCTGCTGGTTGATCAGACGATGAGGCTTTTCGCTTGGATTTCTCAAGCCTCCGAAGGACCTTGACAATGTACTCCTTCGCAAACTTCTTGATTTTCGATGTCTTCTCGTCAGATAGTGCGTCCAGTTTGCCGTCTTTATAGCTGGAAGATTTCTTCTCCTTTTCGGCAATGACATGCGTAAGCTGAGGGGTGAAATCAGCGGACATTCTCTCTTGTAGAGCAGCAGCAAGACGAACCTCCTTAGCATATTTCTTGAACTGGTCGTGATCAAGCTTCTTTGAATACTTGGACATGCACTTGACGACGACGGCGCCCACGAGCTTCAGGAGCCTCTTCTCCTTATTCGCCTCCTTTTCCTCTGTTGTCTGGATCTTCTTTGGAGGTCTTTCTTTCTTCTCCTTTTTCTTCTCTGGAGGAGGCAGTGGAGGGGGGACCATGGCAGCCTCTGCCTCAGCAGCTGCCTTCGCAGCAGCGATCACAGCAGCAATTTCCTCTTTTTTTGATCCCGTATGTTGTGGCGGACGGGCAGGGGCATACCGTGGAGCAACAGCCTGATTGCTAATAGTAACCGTAGACCTAAAGCCTTTAGGAGTGAGGCGGAAGGGAACCGGGTTTTCTTCCCATTTCAGCTTCTTGAGTGGACGGATTTCCCCTTCCAGCGACTCCAACATGGCGATTTGGTGCAGAGTTTGCTCTTCCTCGCCATCCTGCATATCATTAATGACCGAGTGCTCTCGCTCTAAATGGAATAATAGCTTACGGCTTTTATTCGCTTGGGAATGCGATATGCGACCTCGAGAGTGTCCCAGTGATCCAAGAGCTATGGGTATACCGTCAAAATGGTAATGAAAACGGAAAGAGTATTGACGAGACCTTTTGAGCAAGTCCTTTCATGGACTCGTTGTCCGACTCGAGACACGCTTGAACAGGTATGGTGATCTTCGAGTCGTCAACCTTATTCCGCTGAATAAGAGGCCAACGAATCATGGCTTCCAAAGCCTATAATAAGGGTTGCGTTAATGCGCGACTATGTCCTACTTGAGAATAGTGGCTCACGGTAATTGTGATGTCGATATCCTTCACGTGATCTTCGAGAATATTGTGCATTAGACTGAAGCCTCGCAACCGCATGATCTGCCGCAATGCCGCTTGGTCCTCGGTGATCTACGGGAGATCTATTAAACTTCTCAATATAGTGGATGTGAAGGTATACCTTTATTCGAGTGAGAAGCTTGAAGAGGACTTTCTTGCTTTGCGTCTGCCGAATTGCTTGAACCACCTTTGGAATGTCCTTCTCAAGGAGAGGCTTAAGCTCCGGCTGAAAGAAGTTGAGGGGCAGATAAACCGAGAGTGCGGGCCAAGCATACCATGTAGTCCTCGTCGAGCTTTTTGCCCTTCCTTTTCTTACTACCTTTGAGACCCAGCATCTCCACTTCGTCGGAAATACCCAGCGCTAAATGGAACAGGAGCATTGGCAATTAGAAATCAAGGAACTCGTTCGTAGACGCACCATCGAGGTAAAGGTCATCCATCCCAGCGATATCAGTCTGGGTCTTGCCACCGAGGAAGCCCACACAGTTATGTTCTCCGCAATAACACGCCTGCGGTTCATGTCTTCAAAATATGAGCGCGCCAGGCGAAACAGTAAAGAACTGAGTTTACCCATAACGGTCCACATTGTAATTGAAGGTGAGTTCCTCATCTTTCCGTATGTTTCTGTTCGCAAATATGCCCATGCGGACGTGCTTTCCCACTGTCCATTTGGCAACGTAGCAGTTCGGGTTACAGCTATGATTTGCAAATCTGCCAATACCGCCTCGCTTTGTTGCATCGATGTACTAGATATTCACAGGAAGACCATCAGTGATCGGTGGAGGAACCAGGTAGTGAAACAACGTACCTCATCTTTCTGCAACATCATAAAGTAGAAGTGTTTGACCCCTTCTTCCCCGTATTGACGCATACGCTTCATAAAGGATGGGTGGCTGACGACATCGCCGACATACTCATATATGAAGCTGTCCCTGGACGAGGATGTCAGGCGCTCATACAGTATGGAAAGGACTAGATAACACACTTGTGAAGATCTGCGCCCGTTCGAAGACCAAAACCCTTCTTTTCCGTCTGTACTATCTCGATGGCGCCGTACTCCTTTCGCTGAAACCTGAATACGAGGAAGAAAGATGTTAAGCAATGACGCAGATAGTACTGAGATAGTGAAGGGACAGCCAACTCACCGTTGGTTCTGACAGTGGATGTGACAGCGACAGTCATCTGGGAGGCACTCCACCTGTGTGAGCCGATTGATACAGTCCGACCCATGCCCACAGGCATCTAACGGATCATCGACACCTGCGCAGTAAGGACTTAGAGACTACAATTACTCTACTCAAGAGGGTGTCCGACCAACCATGCTCATATTGACAGTCACAAGTCATACTCTCCCCCTCCTCCCTTGAGCGCCCAAGCGTCCCATACTGATAGTGATTGTCGGGTATCTCTTCAAACGTTGCGAGAGCGGCGGCTTCAGCACGCGGAAGCTCGCCAATGAGCTGCGGCCCTGTTGGTTTTGGTTTCACATTGACCACGGATTCGGAGGGTTCTCGCTTGGGGGGTGGTGATGGCTCCGGCTTGGAAGACTTAGTGTCTGTGAGAGGGAAGAGAGATTCTTCTAGCTTAAGATCCTCCTCGAGCTTTGGTTTAACGTCCGCAAGGGGACTCTTGCTCTTAGAGCGAGATTTAGACATAGTGGTAGGGACGTAAGTGCTCGGAAGGTTGAGTCCACGTTAGAAATGGAAACAACACCTCCGACGACGGAGACGACAACGACAACAGGAACAACTTCAGCTCCAAATTCTACACAGGCGTATAGAGAGCACTAGTATGAAACGCTGTACAATAGAGTAAAAATGAGTCCATGTTAGTTTGAAGAAGTGAAACTGACCTGGCCGCTGGTATTGTGATGTGGCTAAAAGTCACAGCGTCAGTCCGATCTTCCACTGACAACAAGCCAGTCACTCTAATGGCTGCAGTTACAACGTCACAGAAGCGCAAGCGCGATCTTGATGACACTCAAAGGGTGTCCTTTGCACTTTCAGACCAGCCTCCAACGCAGCTGGGTCCCGTCCTTGGTGAGTGTAGATGGTCGTCACAGTCGAACCTTTCAATTCACGCAAAAGCCGGTGGACCATGCCACAATCCACTAGCCAACTTCCCCTCTGTCAAACCCACAAAATCCACCTCTTTCAAATGCTACAGAGCACACAAAAAGAAGTCCGACAATGAGGAGGTGCCGTTTGCGGAGACGCCCTTACTGATTGCCGGTGAGACAGAGGCTGTCGACTTTTACTCCTCGGAAGAGACACGACGAGCTTCCGTGGGCAGCAGGTGCGTTCATACAGACTTCCCTCATTCCCAATTCCTTATCTCCATTTCTCTCTTGCCCTTTCGTCATTTATCCCGCAGATACCTTGTCGGCGTGCATAATAAACGCACTGGCATTACAACCCTTCAAGCGGCTCCCTTGCACATCCTAACGCATGAGGTGAAGGCTCTCAAGAGTCTCCAACCTGCTGCCGTCTCTACTCTTCAGCGGCTTGAAGCCCGAGCTGCACTCGGGGAAACGTTCGGCACTAAAAAGGCACAACAAGCCATCCGTGCCCAAGAGCGGAACAAAGTCGACGTCTCTGCAATGGAGGGCGTTGTAGATCACCTCCAAGAGAGTATTCTCAAGAACACATCATCTCTACCATCGAAAGGCTCGTTTGATTTCCTTTTTCATCGCCTTCATGTCTAACCGTCTCTCTAGAGGAGGCAAAAGCAAATGCAGACAGTACTCGTTTGATTCCACAATACGACGCTGATGCTCTCAATCCAAGCGATGTTTATCCATTGCACAACATGATCCCCAAACTAGAGTGGAAGGCCCTGTCCATTTCTGCGTATATGGCTGCGGACAATAGTGCTTCGCGGATCGCTCTTCTCCCCTTCAAGCGTTCAAACTGGATCAATGACCATTTGAGCCTTATATTCGCCTCTCCCTCACCGAATAAGACTGCTATGTGCGTAGACGTCTCATTCATCACCACAGCACACTAAAGCGCTGATGTCTTGTCAGAAAAACGCTCGTATACATCTCAGCAATGATGTCTTTCCACAAGGCCACTTTCAAAAAGATCGACAAGACCGTCATTCAGCAGAAGCTCTCTACTGTTCCTAGCGTCGTCGTCGATGGGCTTCTGTCACGGTTCACAGAGACCGCACGCGGATCAATGGAGTATGTCCATCACACCCTCCTCGTAACAGCGGTCCTGACAGGTCCCCAGGGCACAAAAGACGTCTGAAAATGAGACAATGCTTCTGACGCACATGTTTGCACTATGCCTTCACATCGACGATTTTGCTACCGACACGAGCGTTCTCGCGGCTGATTTAAGCATGGAACCAATGAAGTAGGTCATTCAGCAGGAATACTTGTGTGCGTTGAGCTCATGTCTTGACAGGATCAACATACTGTTCAAGTCGCTAGGTATGCATAAGTTGTTTTCGTCCGTCTACCCCTCCCTGACTGTTCGTCTGCCAGGCTGCACAGTCAACAAGCTAACACAGTCCGATTTGAAGCGTCTCGGTTTACCTGATGTTGCAGGAGAGGTCAAGAGGGCTATTCTAAAGACGCCTCTAGAGTTCCCGAAGCCTCAGATCAAACGGCGGAAGTAAGGCTTATTGTATCTACGCGCTTTTGTTCGGCCTTCTTCCATGGAATTGAGACTGATGCCCGGGAACGACGATGTCCAGGATGTCTAGTCTGAGACCATACATTTTGGGTGTCTATTTTGGGCGTCGATCCTATGCCTTAGTATTTTTATAGGTGCTTGACACGAGAACTTGTTCGCCTTGCTCCTAAGGGTTTCCGGATTGAGAGCAAGCGGTATTGTTTGAGAAACCTCAGTCTGGGTCCGCGGTCCTTTCTTTGGCGGATCATGAGCAAGAAGATGAGTAACTTACTGACGGTCGCACGTCAAGCCGTCACATGTCCTTGCATTACGATACAATGCATATATAGTACAGAATCTTGCCTTGACTTTTGGACACCATGACCACACTTCAAGCCACTTTGATTACCACCTTTCCAACATGTTTCTGGCTTTCGAGGTAAGAGTAAGCCTCAGTTGCCTGCTCGAAGGAGAAGATTTTGTCCACCACTGGGCGGATTTCACGCGCCGTAATAAATTTGTTCATGTCCTCAAACCTACCCGCCGCATAATCAATACAGCATAAATAGAAAGTGAAGTAGGAATCATACTGTTTAACGGAGCCAATAAGAATTCCACGGAAGGTGATTGCTTTCATGATGGCAGAAACTACGGGGATGCCGTTGTCGCCCTGCCACAGATATCGTCAGCAGCAATCGCGGAAAGAGCGTAGACACGCTTACCCCGGATACAAAGCCGATAATATGGATCCAGCCTGCATGGCGAGCGGCATTGATACTCTTCGGCATAGTATTAGGTCCTCCAACCTGTGTAGATTTGAGTAAGTCAGCAGCAATTGAGCATTGTTTGGCAGACTGACTTCGATGACGTGGTCAACTCCACGGC
>PVXU01008202.1:4438-16638 GCA_002994865.1 Rhizopogon parksii | reverse complement strand
GGATAAATATCATATCAAAGGAGACCGGAACAATCAGAATACACTGCTAACCAAGCCCTGGAACAAAGCAGGGGGCTCATGCGGCACATCCACGTTCTGGAAACGACGATGCGCTGCTACGATGTTTCGCAGTTTAGCGCGCAGTTTAGAAGTACTGCCCCGACGCTGCGGCTGGGTTTGAACAATATCCGAGTGATCAGAAAAGACCTTGCGAGTATTTGGATCAGATGGTGTAGTTAAACATAAGTGATCACCTACTGCAGATAATCTCGAGTGGGAACGAGACACAACAAACCCATTTGCGCCTTCCAATGCAAAAGATACACCTGATACAGCATCATCGTGACTCTCCTCCGTGTCATGGAAATCGGCGTGCACGGTCTCGTCGCATATATCATCCAATTGCTGCGCCTTCTGCGTTCCAGCAGGCAAGTTGATATCTTGTTGTTGCTGAAGGAGATTCATCCGCTCTTGTATGATGGCGTTTTCCATCATGAGCAAGTTAATGTGCTCCTGCAGTTGATCAATCTTCCGTCGAAGAGCCAACGGGTCCTGAAGAAGTGTGAACTCTGTAAGTGTAATTAGAGGTTCGAACCTCAAAAGGATGTTTACCTCCGAGAGGACAGCACTGCCATAGTGTTTCTGCATGACTACGTGTTTAAGGTGGTGTGGATTTAGCGACTAGCAGGAACGATGGCTAACTGTAAGATATGTGTTCAAAGGCTTCGGGGAAGAGTATATCAATTGAGGAAATGTACTGGCTGTACCTTCCCAGGATTGTACTTTTATTATCATCCGCAGGTGAGGTTATTCACAAGCCATGATAGCTATTATGAGAATTTTGGAAGGTATATATGGTCACATCGGCTAGCCTGAAGGCACATCGATGAGTGATGCAGATCACTGGCCCGCCCTGCTTATCTCTTGAGTATCACAGTTGATCGCAACTGTCACTCAGTCGGTGCCGATCTGTAATTACGTATAAGTGACAGCATGGTCGATCTTCGTTATAGCGGGGAGGTCTGGCGCTATCTAGTGCGTGGTCCCGAATGTTTTGGCAAAGTGGTTGGAATCCTGGGTTGTGGAGAGTCGCATATGTAGTCCACTGCGTTCACTGGCCACGAGGCGACCCCGGGTCAAGCAAACCGGAGTTTAAGGACTCACGGCTTCAAACGCTAAAGTTCCCAGTGCACACAGCCTGTCAAGCCCACTCTCCGAGTCTCCGGAAGGATTTCCCCAAGAAGGGACCCCATATCCAGCCAAGCCATGTGCAGGCCGGGGCTCGCGGGCCGCTCGTGGAGAGGTCCTTGGAATTCTAAGTATATTTAGCACATCGGTCGTTCTGTAAATCAGGAGATCTGTTGTTCTACACCCTTGCAGTATGGATTATCAGGTCCCTTCTCTTGAAGAAGGGAAAACTTGAAACCTCCATGACGTGTTGATCCCTGTCACTCGTGCGTTCTCAACGAATGCTCAAGGCATTTGACAGCGTACAGCATGGAAACGGTTTTGGCGAGATAAACACCTAGAGCAATATAACCAATAGTCAGATGAGACAGTTGAAACACCAAGCTCGCTTGGTTCACTTCCAAGCACACTTAAGCTTTCAGATCGCGAGACTGCGATATCCGTCACCCATGTCTGTATTATGCAACCCACTCCGACTCAATTCAGGTCACGAAAAAATTGGGATGCCCTGTACTCCCGGAGGAGAATGCCATATCTGTACGACGGGGCGCGTCTCCACGAATGCCATGAACGGAAGGTCTACAACTTCCGCAAGTGCCGCCCAATCTCCCTCATACAACCGTAGAAGTGCACGTCTAATCTGCAAGTCTGTAGCAACATGTCAATATCTCCTGATGAATGGACACATAACTTACTGGCGAACAGGTCGTTTGTCAGCTGGGCATGACATAATCCGAGTTTGAAAATATCGCGTTCAATTCATCGTATTTTTATGGAACGCCAAGTATCGAAATTCAAGCCATACGTCCCATTAACGGAGGAAAAGCTCGGATGAGGATGGACTCGGATATTCATGCGCCGGACCCGGAGGACCACGAGTGCCGTCTTTCATATCAATATCAATGTCCACCGAGATAAATGCAGGTTTCACGGCGACGATGAGTCCGCGCAACAAGCAAAGCTTCATTAAGGCGTTGAGAAGGCTAAAGAACTGATATATTCGTGAAACGAACGTCAGTTCAAGGCAAAGGCACGTACAAAAAGAGAAAAGATCTTGGGAGAGAAAATGGCGGGCGAGCGGCCTTAGTGTTATCCAAGCTTCCACCAACGATTTATGAATATACACGTATTTTCGAGCGAGTTTCCCGCTCTTACGAATTTGCCACAGCCCGAATTTGCACGGGTATCAACCAATGTCGTCGGGTACATCGAGGGGGAATCACGGCCCGAGACTGTGGGACAGTTAGTCTTCAGATATTCGAGGATGTCTTGAATTCTTTGCTCCTCCGCAACTCCGTCTGGGAGTGACCCATTTTAGTTCTTCGCCATTTAACGCAAAACCAGTGTGGATTCTACGACTTCCCGAAGAGTGTCCTTGACTAACTGATAGAAGGAGCGATCAACAGGTATTATTTCATGGTCACGACTGTCGAGGAAAACACATAGCGGGTGTGACATCTTCACGATGAACTGAGTCAGAAACGAGATGACCTCCAAAATCTGTGCGATTTGAATTTGCAATGGTGCATAGCTGATAATATTCAGGTGTAACACACTGTTGCTCTTAGAACACCTAGAGCACCACAATCAATAGTCAGAATGAGACAGGCATTACGCAACGAGATCAGCAAAGTAAGGACCGTCACAGTGGTACTATAACATCTATTGCATGCCTCGAGATGCCAGGCGCATTCCTTCATGGACAGCAATAGCCTCTTCAATCCAGGGTAGCCTGAAGAAATCACTCCTCCGCAGCTCCTCCGCACGGATGGTAGCACCCTCGCTCGGTCCACTTCCGAGCACACTTTCGAGGTCACGAGACTGCGACGCCAGCCACGTCTGTATGAAATTAGCAGGGTCGTTGGCGAAACTCTGAAGGAACTGCCGCTTCGTGTGCGAGTTGTGTAACGATTGTGCCAACAGCGCGATCTGCATTTTTCCGACGTCAGAAAAAGGATCGGACGGAAGGGTAGGGAGGTTACCTCGTCATCCAGTTTGTTGAGGTCGGACATGCTATCCTTACTTGACTGCACTGTCACCATGATGCGGTTCTTCAAACTCGTGTCCTCCATCTTAACTTCGATGTCCCATGCAGAAGGGCGCTCGGGGGGCACTTGTGCTGGGTTGATGGAGTAATGGATGAGGACAGGGTCTGGAGGCATCAGATATCGATTGACTAGCTCGGGCAGTTGGTGGAACATGATGCCTTCTCCGCCAAATATCTGCAATCGTGCAATTGAGCAAAACAGGGAAGAGTAGAGCAAAAAAAATTCAACGTACCGGTCTCAAATAATCGTCCGCACGAATTCTTCGACGATCGGTTTTATCTTGCAAACCGTGGATTTTGATATAATTCCACATAGCCTGAATGACGCCAATGCGACTCTCCTCTTTGATGCCCAAGATGTTGCCTGACGAGCCCTCGTCAATGTTTAGAGCTTCCACTTGAGATATAACAAGACATACCGAGGTCTGGAGCCACTTTACACTGCTCTGGTGTCTGCTCGAGATATATGATAAAGCGCACTTTCGTCGGCTGGTCTCCGGTGCGCCTTATGGTGAACCCATCGAGAGGCTGCTGGGTGGTTGGGCTTCGGGGCCACTGAAAATATGGAATAAGACAAAGACCAGCTCATTTTCCCTGCCTCCCATACCTCGACAACATTCCCATCTGGATACAAAGCCGGGTCGCGGTCAAGCTCGACGATCATCTTCTTAATAAAAGTCGAAAACTTCCGCGGAGGAGCCCTGTCTCGCGCGCGTTGATTCGGAAGCTCCATGTATGATGGCATCAAAAAAACGCAGCACATCGATCCTCGGCTGAAGAATAGAACGTACCTCCAGCAGTCGCCCTTCAACCTTCAATGACCACGCCGGAATTCCCTGCCCCGTCTCAAAGTTTACCCCCTCAGCACCACCAGCCTCCCCAGTCTGCCATGTCTGCCCGGAGACCGTATGGCTCAAGAACAACCGCACCGTACGCGTAGTCTGATCACATCCATTTTTCAACCGACATAATTCATCCACCACAAAACACATACCGTCGGATTGCGCGCCAGCGCGTCCTGCACCTCCACTTTCTTCCTGTTCATCGTCCAATCGAGCTTCTTCTCCATCTCTAGCAAGCTCTGGTACATCTGCGAGTCCTCGGCGAACTCTGGGAGCTGCGCGAGAGCATTTGGGATGGATTTGTCTGTGATTTTGCGTCTCCTGGTGCA
This sequence comes from Rhizopogon parksii, assembly GCA_002994865.1. Lineage (NCBI taxonomy): Eukaryota > Fungi > Basidiomycota > Agaricomycetes > Boletales > Rhizopogonaceae > Rhizopogon > Rhizopogon parksii. Next base: position 12,232 of record PVXU01008202.1, on the reverse strand, counting down.
TGGGGGGGTTGTCTTAGTTGGTTTTAGAAGTGAGATTGGTGAATGGCGTACTTTGCAACTTTTACCCCGTCCATCTTGCGGTTGTGATGGTAATATAATGGGTGTGTCCTACAGTGTACAAGATAACTTTAGCACTAAGCGCAAGCCTATTTGACAGAGATTGAACGGGAGTGAATATTGGCTTATGTAAGAATTTCTCGGTGCCAAACCTCCTCGACTGCAATATTGGACTGCAAATAAATCTCTAGTATTTGGAGTGACATACATAGTCCTTATTTCAATGAAAGAAAGAGATAAAAAAACGATACTATTAAACCAACGTCCTTCAAGGAAAACTCAGCCACCTGGAGCTTCCCACTTTCAAATCTCTCCACGGCTACGCGCTTCCGCAAGGCTCAACTCGATCGCAAACTTCAAATCATCATCCATATCATCTGGCATCAGATGCTCTTCCTCAGACCGCCTATAACTAACATCCACGCTTGCAGAAGACAGCGAGACACTAGATCTTCCCAAGGTAGGCGTGTCGACGTGTGGCGAAGAAGAGCCATGGGACGAAGGTGAAGGTGAAGGCGCCAACCGTAATGGAGTGTTCCACGCAGAACGAGCGTGCTCTGGACTACTGGCGATGGACCTGCCAGACGACGAGGAAAGGCTCGAGCTGATCAAGGGAAAGTGCTCGTGAGTGGACGAGTCGCTGCGAACTATTACCGGCAAAGACCCCGTAGCTGTGGAAGAACCTGGCAGGGATGTAGATATCCTGAGGGGGCTGATGGTAACGCCGGCTTCCACAGGTTCCGGGACAAAGACGGGAGACACTTGTACTTTCTCATTTGTGACCGGACGGGCAGCGCGTGGATAGGTGCGAGAATGATGATCGCTGAGAGAACTGGAGGAAGACTGGTTCGTAGAAGGTGATGGGATACCGTGAGTCGGTGAAGAACCTGAAGCAATGGGTAAGACCATTTCATCTCCAAAGTCCCCCTGGAAGACACGTTCATCGATGGCACGGGAAAACCTATGATGCTCCTCTTCCTCACGTGAGAGCATCAAAGCGTACTCGACCGCCTCTACCTCTGAAAGTCCAAGCTTATTTAAGGTGGAATATTGCTCGCGTCTTCGTCCCATGGTGCGTTTCGTGTAAGCTTTCTCGTGTTCCAGCTCACGTCGGGACTCATTGATATCCTTGTGCAGGTCGTATCGTTCTGCAAATGTTGTCAGGTAAGAAATAACGAACATCGACTAAAACATGCGTACGTTGTCCTTTCGAAAGTGGGTTCTTCCTCACGCGAGTCTGTTTACCCTTGGGTGGAGCATCGCGACTGCGTACTGCTCCTACCTTCCACGACATCACCCTGTTGCCAACAATAATGATTAAAAGCTCCTTTGCAATCACAATCTTGCTGATACCGCCGACTTCGTGACCTGGTGCTGCACGAGGGATAGGGGACCAGAAGAGCCTAAGACGCTCAAGAGTGAGCGCATCCCATATGATTGTGTTCCCGGATGCAAAGCCTGTGGCAAGAACAAGCGAGGTCCAAGCAAGCGCAGTGACTGCACCATCTTCGTCCGCCTCGCATCTGCGAGCAGGCGCGACGGAAGATGATGTTTGGGAAGTATCCCAATCATAAATGCCAACGGAACCGAGCTGACTACCAGTGATCACGAAACTGCAATCATTTGGCTGAGCCGCAAAGACAGGTTCGACGATGGAGTTGTTGCCGAAAGAAGGATCACCAAAGGCGGTGGTTCCATATTTGCCAGATGTAAGATCAACCACGATGCGATAGAAGAACGGATGATCAAAGTATCCGATCAGCAGTGCTGCGGTCGTCTGCGAACAACGACGGAGACACATCATACTTGGCTGAGGCTTTGGTACGACTGGATCATGGGGGGACGGCTGCTCTTTGAGAATAGGCGACGTAATGCGATGTTGTGTGAATGATGCCGGGGTGGAAATGTCATCTGAAAGGAATTGCGTGGACGACGACCACAGGATAATGTCACCGCTATTCAAAGCACCAATGATGATGCCATCTGCAAGAGCACAAGACACCTTTAGGAATGGGTCAGCTACAAGCGATTGGAGCTGCCTATCGCTAGACCACAAGCAGACAACTGTCTTGGAATCCCACAACTTGACTCGTCCATCGGTACCACCGGATACAAATCGGCCCACAAGGGGATCCAAAGCGATCTCGTTCACGACGCCATCATGCTGGTCTTGGAGTTTGCATCTAACCAGCTTCGAGGAGGCACGGCCAGGATCCATAACGCGGGGAGCGGTAGTTACCGCCACTTCCCCATTGCGCTTCCCCCAGAAAGCCCTGGCTGTTCCGCCATCAGAAGTAAGACAGCATGTAGAGACGTTCGGAGTGAATTCAACGTTGGGATTTCCTATACCTAAGCCTGTTCCGGCAGCATCGAGATAACCCTTGAGGACTTTTCCTGTGAGCGGAAGGGATCGAGCTACTACTCCGTATTGGATCGAGGACGTGAGAAGACCGCTCTCGGACATGAGATGGACGCCATCGATAGCAGTATCTTGGGGCGAGTGAGTGATTGTGCCATTACGCGAACCTTCCCAGCGCCTGAGATAACAGATGAGACCAAGCTGAATGCAGAACACGTGCATGCGCACCTCCTCAGATTATATCTCCTGATAAACTCCTTGCGCCACGTGGTTTCCGACTTCCTCAATAAGAGAATCTTCTCATACTCGAGATCATTCTCCGGACCGATGGCAAGAAACTGGTTGATAAAAGCGCGATACCAGGTATTATCGTCATTTACGTGCTCATAAAGTCGTCTGTTTGTCCTGGATAGGGCGAGGAGGGATGGAGGATACAAGAAGGATGTGATGTGAGTGAGAGATTCGAGGGGAATGTCAAGGAGAAGACAAGTGCTTTGAATGACTCCATGATCGGTTTCTTGGTAAGCGTGGATTGGTGTGGATTTGTGTTTCAAAATTTCTTTTCGGGGATGTTCTGTAAATCTTGTGGGCATATAATAGCAGGAGGGTCAAATAGCTTTGCTTGCGGCCGCAGAACCTTGGAAGATCCCGTTCTGCGATGTGAAAGGAAGGAAGAGCAGTGGTGACTTACATAAGCAACTTGAAAGACTGTATCCATCACCAGTGTCAGTGAGTCACTGTTTCCGGCTCCCCGGAGGGCAGGAGTCAAGAGAGCGCTACGCTATGGAATTCAATGGCGCTTCTTTCCATTATGTAAATCGCTGTTGGCGAGCGGACCTCTAAAGCACCAGACCGTGCATGAATATGCATGGATCACGGTGCAAAGTAGGGAGATCCCACTGACATAGCACTACTTCGGTTTCTCTGCTGTCCAGGCTTAGTCCGACTCACTAAAGAAGGTAGTCTACATAATAAGTTTAGTAGTTCAACATTTCTATGATTCTATGAGAGTCTTAATTCTCCCGCACTCAAACTGACGAGGTGGTGTGTTCGTGTCTATTGTTGGGCGTATATTAGTAGAGAAAGAACGACTCTCTTCCTTCGTCATTCAAGCTCAAGGTCTGCCTAGGGGAGACTAGGAGTATATACAGCCTGAGTGTATTCAAGTGGTGCATGATTACGAATCACGATGGTCCGACCGGGCCAATGATGTGCATGATGTTAGGTTTCAAACTCCGGTTGAGACCTACCAAGCTAATAACGTCGTCGTCTGGTCAACTTGAACCAGCCAAACCGCAGGACTCCGAGTTCTGAACAACGCTTATAACACACTACCCGTCTCCGTGCTTCAAGATCATGGGTATCTCGCTCCCATCAGAATCCGCATTCTAACTTCCGATGCATGGTTTAACGGTTCACAGCCCCTCGGTCCATTCTCGTCGGTAGAATCATTAAAGTGTAAGCATTGTGTTTTGCACCTGAATCTTAACAATCAACTCTGAAACACTGTCCGGCACCGATTTGAAAATTGGCGATATGTGAGACAAATAGTTTCTCGAGTCCTGACCTGTTTTAACAATCCCATTTGGAACAATTAAGACTGCGACTGCTCGTCTCCGTCCGACTGGCTTATTCTCAATCAGTCGCCCTAGGATTTCTTAGTCTCCCCTAGGAAGACAGTCGTTCCTTCTAAGGATTTCTTCTTGCCTGAGGCTTTCGTTTCTGTGGCTCTGATTTTGCCTTGACGGTTTCAACTGAGCGTCGAGAAGGGAGGAGATTTTAAACCGGCATGCTTCTGAGCCCGAGCACTTAATTCGCCTAGTGGTCCAGCAATTGGTCTTCAACCGCATTCCTCGGTGGGGAAAACCCTTCCCCCGGAACTCTCTGAGGAACTAATCATCAAGGCAACCATCATGACATATTGATATAAACACCTCACTTGGTCTAGTCCCCACCACTGCCCCCTTAGGTGCCACGAGGAGACGGGTAATGACAAGCCGAGATGACAGTTACGTCATATTCTCGACCTCACAGCGCTATTAGAGCAGAGGATCTTATCTGAGTGGGCGATGCTTGAGATGCGTCGGTGCTAGATTCTGCATCGTGGTGTTGAATTTCGCTCTCAATCAGAGGGGGATTACGAGCACATACGCTTACGTACACGCCATGCTGAGCAGATGATCGAACAGCACGCGTCCATTTCGAGGGCGGGTGCCCATCCTAATTATACAAAGTACGACAAGCTGGCAAGCATGAGCACAATGTTAATATAGCAATATCTGATCAACCGCATAATTCAACCACCCTTCTCCTCTCACCCTCTCAACGACGAGAAATGTGGAGTTTGGAATTTGCTTGGATGGGAATAAACTACTAAAATTGATAGTACTTTGTCTATAACATGATGCTTCCACTTCAAGGAGTAAGACATGACCCCCTCCCCCTCGAAACGGACGCTGGGAAGGAGCGTGCAATCTCAGCGTCTTTTCATTAAACTCTCTTGCTCACAGCTTCTGTCCCTGAACTGTTTCTAACTCGCGCGGCTATTCCCGCATGCGATGTGCTTTGGTGAATCGCCGATTAGATTGGTTTCGAACTTATCAGAAATCCCATCGGAATGGTGCTTTCAGGAGGGAGAATAAGCAGGTAGTGTGGACCATAGTGAGTGTATTGCTCGTATGCTGGCGCTCATTACCTCAGTTGGCAACACTATGAACTAAGCCCGTATAGGTAATATCACTGCCGAGTTGCGCCCGTGATTCCTGGGGAACAGTATTATATTACTTGAGTAGCACTGGCAGTACTTCTGATTTCACAGTATTCCTGTGGTTTGACCCTGTAGCTCCTCTGTCCGCGCCATGATGTCCGAATGTAGATGACGCACCCAATGATTCGGCGTCGTGTGTCACTCACTGTACCAAAGACATGCGATAAGTCATTTCCGCCATCTACGCTCATCCACACCGCAGAAACTTAGGTATATTGATATAAGGACGTAGAATCCCGGTGGAACTCTGTCTATGCGCAGATTCCGGCGATTATTTTATGTTTAGAGCTACAAGGGCAGGCGTAGCCTAATCGGCGATCACTCACAGCCTCCCAGTACCTAACTCACGTCATTGTGTAACTCACTGAAGGTTTGAACTCTGTACAGCGATTCTTCCAATAGTCACCCTGATTCATTAGGATGTTATAAGTATAGGACGTAAGGATTCTCCTCATCTCCTGAGCCCTCCCTTCAAAATCACCCTTCCCTACTCTGACTGCTTCCGCATCTCCATTGATCCCTGAGCATGCGACTGTTACCCCTCCTTCGCTCCTGTACACATATTGTTTCCTTTCTCTCTGTAGTGCGCGCCTTCAATGTGACCGTCGGGACTCCAACACAATGCGACGATCTTGCCGTTTCATGGACCGGTGAGCACATGTTTACATGTTACAGCGTTCACTTATTGAACTTGCCCATGATCTTCAGGTGGACAAGCACCATTTGAAATCCTCCTTATTCCCGTTCGTCGGCGCTTATCTCAAGCTTATCAAAAGTATGCTAAACTTGTGCCTTCCACAGGTTTATGAAACCCTTCACAATATCTCTGTACCAGAATCGGCATTCAGCAATGGAAAAGGCTCATACTCCATACCGCAAATTCCACTCAAGAGTGGAACGCAGTTTATGCTCACTATGTCCGACGCCACCGGGTTTGGCTCAGGTGGGACGACAACCGTCTTAACCGTTGGTGCTCCTATTGCAAACAACAACTGCAACACTACGGTTACATCACCGGATTTCACGTTTGAGTTGCCCTCGGCACTCACGCAATGCAAGTAAGCCTGGTTGGTCTCCCTTCTGAGGCACTGACCAATCGCTACCATAGTGGATATACCTTTACTGGCTATGATGGTGCAGTCCAACCTATTACAATTACGGTGATAACATCACCAACTTTATCAGATCGATGGACTTATCTTCCCACAGGCACTCATTCCTGGCGGAGAATACGTCATACTTAACCCTCCGAACGGCTCCAGTTATAATTGGGTCGCGGATGTCAAGGAAGGGACGAACCTCGTATTTTTTATGATGGACTCACAGGGCAGGTCAGGTGGAATTTCTGACATCGAGCAAGTCGCGCTTTATTCCGATTCCTCATGCCTCAATGTCAATTCGCCATCATCAACTGCATCTGCTCCCTCGCAAACGTCAAGCCAAAGCACTTCATCCACTAGTAGCAGTACCACTAATGTCGGTATCATCGCTGGTGCAGTGGTTGGCGGTGTAGCATTCCTTGGTTTAATGACCGTCATCGGTATATGCTGTAAACGAAAAATGTCCCGCTCGTCGGACGTCATGTCTCTAAAACGACAGAAGGATCTCGATTACGAAGGCGGAGAGGAAGGTTACATTCCACAAAATTACCCATTCCAATACCAAACAGATCGCGTCAATCACATTTCACTACCCATTCAACCCGGAAGCCAGTCACACCCGACCACCATCCCTACTAGTGACCCTTTCTCTGAGCATTTGCGCCAGATCTCTTACACGGGCAGCTTCGCTGGGAGCTTATCTCCTAACAGACGAATGACTACCATACATGGTCAACCAGCATCCCAAAACCCATTATCTTACCAGACACTGCCTATCGGACTCGCCCCGCCAACTCACCCTGGAACATATTCACACCTGACCAATGCGTCCGCTGGCAACTTCTCAGTTAGCGACCCTCACGCACCATTCGGTCAGATACAGCCTTCCTCTACTATAGACGGCTTATCTATGCACGGAGACGCTATGGGCTCACCTATTTCACTTGCTAGCAGACAAATAGCTGCAATCGCTGGGCAAACACCACCGCCAAACTACCTATTCCCATACCAGACGCACCCTGCCAACAATCCTGCTCCACCCATTCAATCTGAATCCCTGTCACACCACACGTCTACTGGTAGCTTCGCTGTTAGCAGCCCTGCTAACCAGACGCAGCCTTCGTACCTGAGCTCTGACACAGATGCAATCACTGGGAGCGGAGACGCTGGAAGTTCATTACGGCGCGGAAGAACGATTACAGGGGCTGCCCAAACAACAGCTCATCCTCCTGCCCAAATCATCGTGCATACCGACCTTGATGATGTTCCAGTTACGCCTGATGCACAAGACGTAGTTGAACTTCCGCCGCAGTATGCAAACCGGCGACCCCCCGGTCCACAACTCCCCTCCCCGCAACCTGCGTCTGCGCCAATGCGGCCGCCAAGGCGGAAGTCCCCACGCGCACCGTCTTGAGTATCCTAGCCAAGTTCGTAATACGTGCGGTCGTCGGCCATCCCATTCATGATGCATGATGAATGATATCACGATTATGGATTCTCTTTTTCTCCTT
>PVXU01008163.1:2989-18709 GCA_002994865.1 Rhizopogon parksii | reverse complement strand
TTTTTATTTTCTTTATTCTCCCACTAATCTAGTTATATAGCGGTCAAGCCGCGGACGCCGGAGAGACCCTCGAACTTTGACTTCTCGAGACGTCTCGCCCCGTTGGTGTCAAACAACTTATATGATATGAACCCTCCGTCTCTCGAGTTCTCAATGCGATATACCGTTGACATGATACTCGCTTACTTCAACTTGAATGCATGCATCAAGCACAAGAGGCATGTCCTGGTATTTTATGTAAAGAAGAGGGCGAACAAGCCTCAGCTGGGGGGAAAGGGACTTTTTTCTGAAGACACAAATCTATTTGCACATCGAGATATCAGTTTGCCCGGTGCCGCCGGTACAAGTAGCCTGCCGATGGGATTAGTAAATGCGTGACGTAAACAATGTCCTAAGTTACAAATGGCTCTCTCCTTCTCCTTTCGACATTTCTCGGTTCATAGAATGGACCTTGCTAAACACCACCTGCAGGGAACTTCAGCCATATACTATATCCCGAACTTTATTTCTGAAGACGAAGAACAGTATTTACTGCGGAAAGTAAGTTGTCGCTGAATCAATCCATGGGCGCTTCTCCAGCTAGTCCCGTCAGATAGAAGATTCCCCAAAGCAGAAATGGAAGACGTTGAATAATCGTAGGTTTGTTATGTTGCTGATTTGTCCGCCAATCGAATGATTAATTTAGCATGTCACGTTAGACTGCAATTATGGGGTCAGTGGCTAGGCGTCTGATGAATCGAGATTCCTGAGACGCGAGTTCCTTTGTCCCATACAGGGGGTGAAGTTCTCCAGAAGAATATTCTCTTTCGTCATGATTTGCCTCCATTCTTGAACCATTAGTAAGTCATTTATCACGATCTGGGTGGCCCGCTATAACACATCCGTCCGATATGTTAGTCCTGATGTCCTGGGACGTCTCGAATCTACGGGCGCCTTCGATCAGTCCCCACATAAAGGGCCCAATCACGTTATATTGAACGAAGTGAGGTCAATGTATTACCGAATAAATCTCCTCCGTTCTTACCCTGAGTCATTCTTTCTGATATGAAAGTACCGCCCAGGTCAAGGCATCATGGTACGATCTGTAAATAGTCAATTTGACTGATCATTCATGTCCAATCCTAAGCCCCACGAGGATGGTCCCTCATATCACCCGGTTGTCGCAACTATATCGTTAGGATCGCATACGGCCTTTCATTACTATCGGTACAAGGACAATGAGAGTGTGAATGGCGACTCTGGAGCTACGGGACGTAGCGTCGAGTCCACGCCTTCATTTTCCTTGATCTTGGAGCCTCGCAGTGTTGTGGTAACAACAGGGGAACTTTACACAATGCATCTTCACGGCATAGACGAGGTTAACGCTGACACCTTCGCCGGCGATGGTTTCCTGCTTCTACCCAATGGGTCACAATCATTGATCATGAACCATCGCATGATTCAAGACAAGAGCATCATGCAGATTATTGAATCTGGAGGGACAATTAAGAGGACGACTAGGCACAGTCTTACTTGTCGGGATGTTGAGAAAGTAGCAGGTGGGAGGTAGTGGGTGTTGTCAGTCGAAATTGACTACGGCGTCTACATGAGCGAGAGGAAGCTCAAATGGAATATCTCCAAGTTGTAAGCCAAGTGCTCTGAAACACAGTTAACTTACACACACACTGATTTGAGGATATGTCTCGAACCAGGTATATACGATCATTGCACGAAGGTGCATCCCCCCATAATCGTGATCACACAAGCGCCTGCTCAGGTTTCTTGAATTCTCAAGGCACTTCAACAAATCCTGCCAGCCCGAAGATGTCCTTAACTAGGGGATTGCTACCTTTATGTAGTGTGCGAAAACGTTCGGGTAGAGTGCTTGTTCAGCAACACCGAGCGTCACTCTAGCTGTTCGTTTGATCACAACAGCCAAAACAATGTTTGCTCGTGTAATTTTATCAGTGACGAGGAATTCACGGGTGTTATGTACTGCTCGAAGAACTTGAGGGAGCGCTCTTCGTGCTCAACTAAAGACTTGTGGAACTGTAAAATGTGAGTCATCAATTTTCCGTCTAAAAGGACAATGAACAGGTTCCAAACCTGTAGTCCTTCTCTTGGAACAAACCCTCCACTAACTGCCATATTATGTCGGCGTACGTGCCGATATCTTGTTCAGAACCGTGGATCCGCTGGTCAATTAGAACAACATCTTTTGCACTGTTGCTAAGAAGCGCAGACTCGGGGGCCACAGAAGCAATTAATCACAAGTTAGCGAAAGATAAGGATTGTTTGCATAATAGGCTGTGAAGTCGAACATACTGACCATAACGTACAATGGAGGCCCCTCTACAAGAGCGAATTTATCATTATCCTGAAAGACGGGAGCTTTGGAAAGGAGAATTTGTCGAGAAATTCAGGTGAGTTATTGGTGACACCGACCTCAAATGATTTACTCAAGATATACTTTGAGGCCTGCCATAGCAGCGGCGCTCATTATCTGGTTTGAGTTCAGTCAGCAGAAATCAGATGGGAAGACAGAACAGACATATTTAATGTGACGTTGACGAATATCTCCCCAGAGAGATACAGTGGGAGCCATGGAACTTGATAGAAGAACTTCCAGACGTTATCAAGAGGGTCTGCGAGGATTGTTTCATTTGACGACCCTTATAACAGCATCGTCGGCATTTAAACAACAGACAGTTTTACTCAGCTGCAACATTTACTCTACCGTATTGGATGGCGTTTGAAGGATACGAGTTCCAGGGACCGGAGTCAGTACTTGGAGAACTTGACCGTCTTTAGGTGAGTTGGAACTTAATTTCCACCTTAAAGAACTCTTTCAGTGACTGGCCAGGAAGCAACCCGAGTTTAATTGATCTGCCAATAGATGCAATGCATAGCCAACGTTTGTAGTGCCAGAAGGAGTGCGGCAGTGCCACCTTCAGAAGCCTAAGGACCCAGCGCTTTTCCTTCTGGCCTCGGGATGAGTCATTTACCTCAATCTACCCAGATGAATTCAGAATCGCTGGTAATCTTGAAACAAACTCGATGAAGACACGGTCACTTGCCTTTTACCTTCTGTACGACAACAGAGGAAGAATTCACTCATCTAATCAGCATTCTTGAACGCCAACTTGAAGGGCGGCACTTCAATAAATTATGCCGCCTGGAAGATGTCCTTCTTGTGAGGGTCATTCGCGTAGTGTGCGAAGATATCCGCGCTATGGATCAAAGCAGCTAAAACAATGTCTGCCAGGGTAATCTTGTCAGTGACGACGTATTCGCGGGTGCTGATGCACTGTTCGAGGAACTTGAGTGAGCTCTCTTACCTCTCCACCAGAGACTTGTGGATTTATAAATTGCCGGTGTGAGCCATTGGGCTTCCTGTCCACAAATGACAACTGACGAGTTCACTGTAGGTCTTCTCTTCGAACAAACTCTGCACCAACTGCCAGTATGTGTACCGATCTTCAGCAAAATGGATCCACTGGTCAATTAGAGCAGCATCTTTGACGAAGCCCAGACCTAGGGCTAATCATAAAATGGCGCACGGTAAGGATTGCTTGTATAATAGGCTGTGAAGTTCAAGAGTGAACCCATCACTGTCCTGAAAGGCAGGAATCTTTCCGATGCGGAATTTTGTCGAGAAACTCGGGTGACATTGGACGTAAGAGGCTGGAGATCCAAGGGGCCCGCGACAGACGCTGCGCTCAATACCTGGAATGTGTTCAAACTGAAGTCCTCGATCAGAACGCAGGATGGACGCATTTAGTTTGACGTCGACCCACTGAGAGCGCCGATTGGACAGGTTGATAGAGTAACGAAGAGGACTTATGAGGATGAACATATGTATCAGTAGGCTCTACTGCACATACGGGGTTATCGGCCCACTGATCACTTTCCCATCCAAGTCATCGTTTCCATACTATCACCCATTCCTTACGAGCTCACTCCTCATTGCTTGGTAGCTTTCACACATATTCGATCAAAATACCAGCGTGGATGTTTCAAAAAGCCAGTCGCTTTGAAACAAGTTTCAGCGAATGCCATGCTGGCAGGACCGAAGTCAGTATCAGTTAGCACTTGGAGAACACGACGATCGTCTGATTCGGGAAGAACTCTGTCACCAGTGAACTGGATGTCGTGGTTGATGACTAGAGGACTATATCTAGGATAGAACTCAGACAGTGAAATTCTTCGTGATTCATTACATAACCAAGGACGTAGTCGTGTTTGACCATTCACGAACCTCCACATATGATGAGCTCGACGACAGAAGACAAACAACCACTCGCCGTAAGCTTTACCTCTGTAAGCGTAGTTCACAAGCTAGCTAAAAAGTAACAAAATCTACACATATGTAAGAGACACGATTATACACGGTACTGCAGCTTCCGCAAGTCCTACAATTCTACATCACTTTTTTACTTGAACTGCAGCGCAAAATCAGTAAAATGGCAGGGGAAAACAACTAGGACACTCACGTTCTTTCCGTCTGCCCATTTCTTCCCACTAACTTCCAGATCCCATGCAAGCGCGCCCTCGAAGAAGGCCTTGTCCTCCTGGTTCTCAAATACATCGAGCTTCTTGTACTCGTAACTCTCGAAGTCTGGTGCGCAGTCAACAACTGGCTGTGCGTCCTGGCCACGCAGGATGAGGACACCAGAGATGACAGAGGCGTTGTTCTCGCCGAGCACGCCTACTGATCCAAAGAGGTATTTGCGCGATGCCTCCAGGCGGTTGAAGAAGCCACCGATTTGGTTCGATGACATGAAGACGAGGGCGAGCTCCTCGTTATATTTGAAGTCCACTCGCCAGACGGAGAAACCCTCCTTGTCGAAGCTGCGGGGTGACTTGGTCAGCAGGCCCAGGGAAGGAGATGGAGATGTGCGCTTACTTAGCGTAGAACCACTCTAGCGAACCATCGGCACCACGCGTGTCCTTGTTACTGTACGCACGTTTCCAGTCCTCGAGGTTGAATGTGCTCTTTGGGAGTAGATCCAATGGGTTCTTCGCTTTAGGCTCCTCTGGCACAAGGTTGTCATCTTCATCATCGTCATCAGCAACTTTCTTAGGCTTTTCCTTCTCTTTCTTCTCTTTTGGTACAGCTGGGGGAGCAGGTGCCTTCTCCTTTTTGGGAGGGACCCACTGGAGCGCCTTCTCGACGTACTCAACAGGGCCGAAAATAGCCTCGAGTTTGGGCTGGTGCACGATAGTCTCCAAGAAACGGATGGTGTTAACGAGTTTGGGGCGAACAGCAGCATCTGCAGTGACGGCAACGACTCGTTGAATGATGGCAGCAGCAGTGATATCAGCAAGGGTGATACGCTCGCCGACGAGGAATGTACGGGTGCTCAGATAAGTTTCGAGGCGGGTGAGATGGCGCATTTCAGAATCAGCGATGAAAGTGTGAATCTACATGGGATGAGTCACTGAGTGTGAACGGTTCGGTGATAAGAGGCCAACTTACGCCTTTGTTGTATGGGATGTGATTGTGAAGCATGGCGGCAATGATATCATTTTGAGTGGCGATTTCTGTTTCAACAAAGTGAACCCATTGGTCTACGAGTGCGGCTTCTTCTGGTGTCGTGCCAAGAAGACCAGAGTTGGGCGCAAGGCCAGCGACTGCAATTAAGACGTCAGCACATACGTTCCAAGTTCACAGCACCGCTATAGGAAAGTGATGACAGATAACGTGTCAGAGTGACACGAAGCTGTCGACATAATATTAAGACAGGGATAACTGAAGATCTTCTCATCTTTGTTGTATCCTGAATCAAGATCGACTTGAAAAACGGCAGGACTCACGATATCGCGCGATCGCAGCACCCTCCGATAGGTTGAGGCCGTTTGCGCCCTCAAAAGCGGGGATCTTTCCAATAGGGAATTTAGCGAGGAACTCTGGCTTCTTGTTGTCTTCATAGTGCTTGTACTCGGGGGTCTCGAGCTCAAGACCTGCAAGTGCACAGACGCTCAGGATCTATAGATTTGAAGTGTTATGAGTCATATTGGAATGCGAAAAGATGCGAGAGTGTGCCGCGCACCGTCTTGGTCTGGCGCATGTAAGGGACATTGTAGAACTTGCCCACGGATGGCATTTTGAAGACTTGGAAAAGGTGGAAGATGGAGAGAAAGATGAGATGGCTGATCTGATTCGCGGAACCTCCTGAAATTTTTATCGGAGCAGTGCTAACACAAATGATAATCGCAACGAGGCATGTCCGATTAGGGCAGGCTTTATCGATCAAATGCCTTTGAGTCATTGCTCCGAATTCACAACACCCAAGATCGCTCAGCGTGAGTCATACCATACTGCGGAGGGGACATTCAGGATTGCGCCTCAACTGTGATTTTAGCCCTCAAGTGCTCGCTGTGAGCAACACCTGTTATAAGAATTTAAGTGGCTACAGGAATAGCCTCCGTGGAAAGGATCCTACTGTATAGTACATATCTACTCAACATTTTTTCATAAAACCTCTGGAACGCCTCTCAATGTTCTCCCTGTCCAAGCGCCGAAGGACGTAGACGAAGGACGAGGATGACGAGGACCTCTGTTCAACATGCTCAGCCCTCGATCTCCGCGCCATCCTCAAAGATGGTATCCCCACAGAACATGCAGTCCCCCTCGGCCATCTTACAGACATCCTTAACAAGCACGAGTGTGGACCGTGCCGCCTCATAGCCACCCTTATCCGCCGATTGTGGCAGCTAGATAAACACCCTAATGTCGATCTTGGCGGGATCACCTGCGCAATGTATGCGACGGAGTGTGGAGACATTCTGGATAATACTCCGCCTAGGGATATATGTCATCAGTTTTACATCAAGACTCATCTACCAGACCGCGGGATGTGTATATCGCCCTGACTGCTGCGCAGTTACCCATGACGCTAGAAATCCAGTTCCTGGAAGAGGATGGAGGAGTTTCATGGCCGAAGAGCTGATCAGAATGTGGATGTCGGCCTGTTGAAGAGATGGATCTGCACCTGTGAAAACAAGCATCGAGAAAAGTGTGAGACGGTGTGGTGGAGAGACGGCGAGGTTCTCCCGGACACTGTAAGGGTCGTGGATGTAGCTCGCATGGCAATAGTTCCGGCTCCGCCAGCGTGCCGTTACGTTGCTCTGAGCTACGTCTAGGGAGGCCCAGGAGACGGGTATTGGACGACACAGGCAAAACGAAGCATACCAGGCGGCCTGGACGCATCCGTGATGCCAGCACAATTTCAGATACTATTCAACTCGTCCGTCAGCTAGGCGAGCGGTACTTGTGGATTGATGTGTTATGCATTGTACAAGACGACCCTGATGACAAGGAAGTACAGATCGGCGCAATGGAGCTCATCCACAGCAGCTCTGCGTTCACAATCTTTGCTGCGGGTGCCACCTCCGTGGGAGATCCTTTCCATGGTGTCCGCCCCGGTACACGAGATCCCAATCAGCGCATAGCTAAAATCCAGGGACTTCACCTCGCCTTCCCACTCCCCGTCGCCAGCGAGGCCATCGCCAGTTCTGTGTGGAACAAACGCAGCTGGACACATCAAGAAATTATACTCTCACGGCGCCGCGTCTTCTTCGCCTCCCATCAAGTATACTTCGAGTGCAGGTTGGACGTGTGTAGCGAAGATATAGTTGCAGAACCTGCAAAGGGCTCAACCATGCACTCCCTTCCGACCACTGGTATGGACCAAGTCCTTCTCTCGAGTGCCCCAGTGTATGGGAGACGCGAGTTATACATGGATCTCTACATAAAAGTCATCGGAGAATATACACAGCGCAGACTTACCGTAGAGTCCGACATCGTGGATGCAGTTGCAGCACTCTTGAAAGCCATGACAAAGGGAGTTAAGCTGGCTGATGGTGACTTTGGTAATGCATTCAAATTCGGGGTGTCCATGTGGAGGAATCTGGAAGAGGCGCTTTTGTGGCAGGCAGCCCACGGTCGATGCACCCCATTCGAGGCGGGTGCCCACGGATGAAATGAGGGTGCTGTGACCGTCCTGGTCATGGGCCGCATGGCGAGCGCTGCCAGATACGCCAATCCCCACGTATTTGTCGATATGCGTTCGGGTCGGATCGGTACTAATACTAGCGAAATTAATCAGGCACTGGTGGAACAGTGGTACGTCGTAGATGATGATGGTCTGCTTGTTCGCCAGTGGGTGGAATGGCAAGAGAGAAACAAGACATCAACATAGTCAGGTATATCCCATATGTCGCACCGAAAGGAGACATCGACCCACAACAACTGGTCATCGAGAATGCGCCCCTAGTTCCCGGAACTCTGGTATTCCGGACTAGCTATTCTCGCTTCCATGTCACTAAAGCAGACAATGTCGGTGGTGTTAATGCTGCGGCCAACTACGTCGTCTATTTCATCCTGTCTGACTTTTCTCAATCATCAACCTTGGTTGGGCGTGTCATCCTTCCTCGCCCCACCCACCCGCCGACTTCATATGAGTTTGTTGTTTTGTCTCGCGCATTCGGGAGTCAGAACCAATGAGTCGTATGATGAGGAAAGCCTCAGAAAACCATATCCTTGGATGCTTGTTGTATGTAATGGCAGTGCAGAATATGCAGGATGAAAGGCGGCTGGAGTGGGTTGGAGTAGGGATTATATTTGAACAGACCTGGTTGAACTCGAATGCAGAGCAGAAGATTGTTTATTTGGGATAGAAAGTCGGGAGGTTGGCTCAGATATAGACTGAAAGTGCTACCACGTTCGCTGAGGCACATTGTGAGTCGACAGAATGCGGCCTCGATGCAGCTCCTGTCCCAGTCAGGTGGGCTGACGTGGCCTAAGGCCTGAGTGCGTTGAACATGGCAGTTATGATTTGTTTCAACGAAGGAGTTAAGGTTTGATTGAACCTGACCGGGCCGCGGGAGCCCTACAAGCCTTCCTTTGATAATATTTCACGCATGCTTCTTACAGCATCCCCCGGGCGGGAGTAGCAAATCCACTATCGATAGGCTCATCCATGACTCCACTTGTACTGCTCTTGTGACTCGATGACAGATCTTATCGTTCGCCTAGCGTCCTTGACACAATTCTCCTGTCCCTGAAACGTCACAGAGACTCAGTATCAGTCTGCCAGGTGTGCACACAAACCAAATACAAGTTTTGTTCACCACGTCCATCGGGACTTGATTTGCGGCTTCTCATGCATAAGGGCTTGCGCTGGACAACTATGAATACAGCGCACATTCCACCATAATACGACCCAGTGATATATGAACACCGATAGTGGATTCATAAGTTAGAACTGACATGGATGCCCTCAGGCTCCCGGGCCATTGTTGAATGAACTGGGTTTTCAAGTGTGACGACGCTATTAGTATTAATTCTAGTGATCAAAATGTGATATCTCGTTGAAGAGTTGCAAGTGCTTCCTGCGATCAACGTCTGTTATTTCCGAGTCATCGGCCCTATCACCTCCTGTAACGTCTGTTATGGAAGATACTGGCATAGGGTCGATGACTCGGAAATAGTAATAGTGGCAAATAAGGGCAGGGTTCTGCATGTGCAAACAGATCAGTTAACACAACTCAGGCAGTGTCGCTGATAGCGCCTCCCAATGTCTTGGTTGTACAAGCTCCGAAGGCCGCAAACGAAACACGAGGACGACGACCCCCTCTGCTCAACATGCTCAGCCCTTAATCTCCGCGCCATCCTCAAAGATGGTATTCCCCAAGAACATGCGGTCCCCCTCGGTCATCTCACAGACATTCTCAACAAGCACAACCAGTGTGGACTGTGCCGTCTCATATCCACCCTTATCCGCCGATTGTGGCAGCTAGATAAGCACCCTGGTGTCGATCTTAGCGGGATCACCTGCGCGATGTATGCGGAAGCGTGTGGGGCCGTTCTGGATAATACATCTCCCAAAGATATATGTCATCAGCTTAGCATCCTGACGTCTACTAGACCGGGGGATGTGTATATCGCCATGACTGCTGCGCATTCGCCCTTGACACTAGAAATACGGCTCTTGGAAGAGGATGCGTCCAAGGTTGGGAGGACGAAAGAGCTTCACGGCCGGAGAGTTGATCAGATCGTGGATATCAGCATGTTGAAAAGATGGATCTGCACCTGTGAAAACAAGCATCGGGAGAAGTGTGAGACGGTGTGGTGGAGGGGCGTTGATGATGTTCTCCCGAGCACCGTAAGAGTCGTGGATGTAGCTCGCATGGCAATAGTTCCGGCTCCGCCAGCGTGCCGTTACGTTGCTCTAAGCTACGTCTGGGGTGGCCCAGGAGATGGGTACTGGACAACACAGGCAAATCTTGCACAGCGCAGCAGACCAGGCGGCCTGGACGCATCCATAATGCCAGGGACAATTTCAGATACTATTCAACTCGTCCGTCAGCTCGGCGAGCGGTACTTGTGGATCGATGCGTTATGCATTGTCCAAGACGACCTTAAGGACAAGGGGGTGCAAATCGGTGTCATGGAGCTCATCTACGGAAGGTCTGCATTCACGATAATTGCTGTGGGTTGCACCTCCGCGCGAGATCCTCTTCCTGGCATCCGCCCGGGAACCCGAGACCCCAAACAACAAATATCCAAAATCCAAGGCCTTCATCTCGCTGTCCCGCTCCCTGTCCCCAACGAGGCCATCGCCAGTTCTGTGTGGAACGAGCGTGGCTGGACATTTCAAGAGGTCATGCTCTCGCAGCGCCGCATCTTCTTCACCGCCTATCAAGTGTACTTCGAGTGCACGAAGGACGTGTGGAGTGAAGATATCGTTGCAGAGCCTATTAACCACACCTGGACCGACCACCCCCTGAAAAACCGTGGCGCGGGTCAGCTCACTTTCGCGAGTCCCCCCCCGCGTTGGATGCGCAATGTACACACGGATCTGGATAACTACATGACAACCACCGAAGAGTATACACAGCGCAAACTCACAGTGGAGTCGGACATTGTAGACGCAGTTTCGGCGCTCTTGACAGCCCTGACGAAAGTATTTAAGGTGCCCGACAATTTCAGATTCGGGATGCCTCTGAGGAGCCTGGAGCGGTCGCTGTTGTGGCAGCCCACGGCCAACACACCCCATTCGAGGCGGGTACCCGCGAATGAAATGAGGGTGCCGTGGCCATCCTGGTCATGGGCTGCGTGGCGGGGTGCCGCCAGATATGCCAGTATTGGCGTGTTCGTCAATATCCAGATGAATACGGAAGGTGCTGGAGCCTTCGTTGAACAGTCACTAGTGGAGCAGTGGTACATCGTAGATGAAGATGGTCAGCCTGTTCGCCAGAATGTGCAACGTCAGCCGGGAGAACTCTCCGAAGACGCCAACCGGAAGACATACGTTAGGCCGAAAGGGGATATCGACCCACAACAATTGATCACCAGAAATGCGCCCCTCCTTCCCGGAACCCTAATATTCCGGACTAGCTGTTCTCGTTTCGATGTCACTAAAGCAGACGATGTCGTTGGTGCTGGTACTGGCGTCGTGGCCAATCACGCCATTTATTCTATATTGTCTGACATTCCTCGATCATCAACCTTGGTTGGACGCATCATCCTTCCGTGTTCTACGCATTCGCAGACTTCGTATGAGTTTGTTGTTCTGTCTCGCGCAGACGTGCGCGAAGGGTTTTATGACGAGGAAAGGCTCGGAAAACAATATGATGGATGCATGTTGTATGTGATGGCAGTGCAGAAGATGCAGGATGGGAGGAGGATGGAGCGGGTCGGAGTAGGGATCATTTTTGAACAGGCCTGGTTGAACTCGAAGGCAGAGCAGAAGGTTGTTTATTTGGGATAGGAAGCGGAGACGTTGGCTTATATATAGACTAAAATTATCCCTGTGGAGCAAAAATTGTAAGAAGCATAGGAATCGTATTTGGATACTATCAGAAATACCGTTTTCCGAGGCAAAAATAATGTGATAGAGCAAAATGCAGCGACTTCGTGCTGGAGTCCGTCGACCCCGAAATGCATCAGAACGTTCGTAGGGTTGGAAAGTAACGTAGCAGAGGAAGTTGGCGGGGACAAAAATGAGGGTATGGCGATGAGCGTCACTGACTGCAGTGTACATTACCCCGATGCAGCGCAAGGCTGACGCGACCTAAGGGGTTCACAACAAAGGCGGAAAATAACAATAGAAAACGCGACAGGCGCCTCGAAAATTGCGAAAAAACGTTCGTAACCACACTCCCAATATTAGCAGAGAGCATAAGGTCATCTTCACGGCGAAATGGCCGTGACCAAACCTCACAGAACGCGAAACCTTTTAAGTTGAAACTCTTATTTTCAAAAGGTTAGACTCGAGAGGCAACACAATCTCCCCTACCAACAGAGAATATCACTGCGACTCCTGAAAGGGCAGCCAGTCCATCCATCTGACAAATGCACGAGTAGCAAACTGACAGTACCAGTTGTTGGAACTAATAGTCAGCCGTACGCGTGAACTAAATTTCAATGCGTAGTATTTCTGAGTCAGCAAGGGTAAGTCACCTGAGATCATACAAGACTGTCTTCCTTGTAAGTATTTGGTCGGACTAGTATAGTCACTCACCGTGATCCGGACGCGTTGGACTTCTTTTCCTCGTTGTGATGGACAGCGACGACGGGTCTGAGCTGTATGCCTCAGACGTCGAGCACGATTATGCTAGTAGCATTTTCAAAGATTCCGACGGTCTGATCGACTCCTACAAGCCGTCCTTTGATGCTTATTTCACGCATTCTTCCTCACGCACGCGCACATCCACCAATGTCTTTTCACAACGTGTCCTGCCCCTCAGCCCTGAAGAGCATAAATCTGCTCTCATACGAGCATCTGTGCATGCATATACGCCGCAAGTTCCATTTGATAATTCCAGTTTCAAAATATGGGCTCGCGAGCTCGACGAAGGCTTTAATTTATTGTTCTATGGACTGGGCTCAAAGCGCAGTATCCTCAACGACTTTGCAAAGCACGTGTCAAAACGTGGTCATGTCACTGTAGTCAACGCCTTCCATCCTTCGGTGACCGTGCGCGACATGCTGGTATCCATCGCACGCGTTCCAGGCGTACAATCTACCTCCAGCGCTACCCCTACCCTTGAGCACATAGCCGAGCACTTCGCAGATTCAGACAGCCCCCATCTCTTCCTCATAGTTCATTCTCTTGATCACTCTCCAAAACTCGCACGTGCCATCTCCTCGCTTGCACTCAGTCCCCACATTCACATTGCCGCGTCTATCGACAGGTTCAACGCGCCACTGCTCTTCAGTGCATCTCACCTCGCAGCTCGGAAGGGTTCTTTCTTTTCTTCGGATCGTGCCACGACAAATATAGGATACAGCTGGCTCTGGCACGACCTGACTACTCTTGCACCATACACCTCTGAACTCGCGTTTGCTGACCCTACCTCCATTTCTGGTGCCTCGTCTTCTCGTGCGCGAGTCGATGTCAACAACCCCATCTCTGGTCCCTTGACAGAAACGGCGGCCATGCACGTCCTCGCAGCCGTGACCGCTAAAGCCAAGAAACTGTTCTCCTTGCTTGCTGCAAAGCAGCTCGAGAATGCCGAATCTTCCGACGCCGCAGAGATTAATACTGCACATAATCCCAACGATCAGCAGCATCTTGGCCTGACGTATGATGTTCTTTTTACTTTGGCACGGGACGCGTTCATCGCCACGAATGATACTGCCCTCAGAGCTCTTCTTGGCGAGTTCAGGGACCACGGGCTTGTGGTCAGCGCATCACAACCTGGTACTAGTGGGAGTGAGGTGTTGTGGATACCTTTGAGGAAGGAAAGGTTGTCAAAGCTAGTAGGGACCCTAGATGGTGACGGAACATGATCGTATGCGTCCGCCGTCAGTTTGGAATGGATGATGATCTGTGGAACGTTTGTAACCAAAATATGTTATTATAACATGCTATCGGGTTCGTGAGGAAGAACTGATGGTGTCTCAGACTGTACTTATGCTACATTGACCTCAATCACGACTTGTGTAAGTTTGTGTTCCTTTTTTATTTGTTTATCCGGGACAAATATGGAAGTATCGGACCAAAATCACCTGAATTTCCTCAGGAGTACATGCCAATTCTTTTGGAACAGCCATTCAACATCATACGACTCAACTACCATTTACTGCGCGTTGACCGTGCCCAAATCCCTACAGAATGTCGTCGGTAACGAAAGCCAAGTCAGAGCCTTTGGCAGACTTGAACCCACGTACGACGTCCTACGAATTCCTGGGCCCACCGGGCGCATTTCTCATCTCATTCGGCGTTCCTTTCATGACATATCTCCTCTACTTCGGTTGTTCAGAAACGTCTGGCGGCTGCCCTCCTTCTTTACCATCTATTCCAGACCGTCTTGTGGCAGCATTGAGCGACAAGACGTTTTGGGTAAGTCTATGGGACACTGAGGCCAGTTTGATGTACCTGGCATGGTACGCATTCTGCGTTGTTGCATGGGCAGTGCTTCCCGGAGATTGGATCGAAGGAGTGACCATGCGTACTGGAGAGAAGAAGAAATACAAAATCAATGGTTCGTGCCGGACAGCGGGCGTGATGTCTCAACATTGACGTTGTCTTCATGCAGCTTTTTCGACCTTCCTTCTGGCAATGGGCATCTCCAGCGGTTATATTCTTCGTAATGGTCCCGAATCATTCACCTTCATATACAAGAAATGGATTGGATTCGTCACTGCGTCCCTTGTTATGTCCTTGGTGCAGGCCTTCTATGTGTACGCAAGCTCATTCCGCTCGGGCGCTCTCCTCGCACTCGGTGGCAACTCAGGAAATTTCATTTATGACGTACGTTTCAACCTCATTCTAGTGATACGCACGCTTAAGCCGTTCATTTAGTGGTATATTGGCCGCGAGTTGAACCCCTCCATCGGTTCCTTTGATATCAAGTCTTTCAATGAGCTCCGCCCTGGCCTTATCCTCTGGGTATTGGTAAACATGAGCATGGTCTGCGAGCAAGCTGTGCGTCGTGGAGGTTTCGCAAACGTGACCGATTCCATGTGGCTTGTACTCGCATTCCAGACCTGGTATGTTGCCGATGGACTGTATAATGAGGTTTGTCTTCCCATTCTATGTGGTTTTTCACTCGCACTAATGCAATGTGCAGCCTGCCATTTTTACGACTATGGACATCATAACCGACGGTTTTGGATTCATGCTTGCTGTAGGCGACCTATGTTGGCTGCCTTTCGTGTACACGCTGCAGGCACGCTACCTTGTGTTCAACCAAATCGAGCTCGGGCCCCTTCGTACCGCTGGAGTACTTGGACTAAACCTCCTTGGATATTACATTTTCCGCGATGCGAACGGAGAGAAGAATGATTTCAGAAATGGACGAAACCCCAAGAGTGAATTGCTTTCCTTTCTTCACATACGCTCCTCAACGATGTTAATGTGCTGGAGCTTAGATTTGAAATACTTCACGACGTCCACAGGCTCGAGGCTTCTTACTTCAGGGTGGTGGGGCCGATCAAGGCACCCTAACTACTTGTGAGTTTCATCTCTCATGCCCTTGTTCTTGAGACCTAATCCGTGCTGTGCAGTGGTGACCTGTTGATGGCACTTGCATGGTCACTTCCCACGGGGTTCGAGACGCCAATCACATACTTCTATGTCGCGTACTTTGCAGTTCTGCTCATCCACAGGCAGCGCCGCGATGATGAAAATTGTGAGAAAAAGTGAGTCGGTTCCTGTATAACCCTACATGATGTAATTGATGTACTGACCGGTGGACATAGGTACGGTAAGGATTGGGAGACGTACA
>PVXU01008086.1:0-11705 GCA_002994865.1 Rhizopogon parksii | reverse complement strand
TCCTTACTGACTAGAGACTGAGATTTAATTCACTCGTTTAGTTCGGGCTCATCCCTTCCTCGTCGCACATAACCTCAACAGTCATCTACCACTTTTCCTTCCTCTATACCCACCTGGTTCTCCACTTGTATTTCTGGGAGTCTCCTTAATTTTGCTTATTTCTGCTGCTTTTTAATGCATTGCCTGTGGCGCTTTTTCTGCTTTTTTAAGTGAAATAAGTGCAAATTAAGTGAAAATTCAGACGAGTGGGCCCAAGCGCGACGCGCTTTTGAGCAAGCATTTGCGCATTTCCCACTTTTTCATAAGTGTGATGCAAAGCCATCCAAATTCCGAAATGCTGTGCAGTGTATTGGAAACAGTACTTCACTAGCGAATGCATATCATTCGAAAAACACTTGCATTAGAAGCCGGCGTGGCTGCCGTAGGCGAGCCCTACCCTATTGAGTCTTTCCTTTTCTTCTCTAACAGCTCGCAGTATGATTCATTCATGAATGGATTTACTAGTAGCAGGCGGATTCTCACATCTGCTTGGGATTCGGTTGGTGGGGAATCACTGACAAGACTGGCGTTTTTGCCCGGTTGTGAGTGGTATATGCCTATGTTACCAAGCGCCACCGGTTACTCGTGAGTCGTCGTCCTCCTTCCGGTTAACCAGGCATTTCATAGATTGACAATGACATGCCGCATCGAAATCATAAGGTCTTGCATTTTAGCACGATACAACCATCGGTGATAAGTGTGTACTTACTTATTCTCGCCTCCGTGGTGGGCCGCGGCCACACCGTATTTGAAAGCATGGGCGTCACGACTCGCATGATACTGTCCGCGCTATTCCCGCGCCGTTCGTCACCCACCCACATCCTCCAGATATCAACGTAGGCATCTAGCTCTTCCAAAGTTCCAAGTGCGATACCGTTACGCCTCTGACTCCTTCGCCAACGCATCAGTTTACTCTTGCACCCACGGATCTCTATAAAGTTCGCACCGCTAAATGTGAAGAAGAGAATCAAAATCAAGAATGTTGGGTTCTTTAGCGTCAATTTGACTGAATCATATCATAGATGCCGACCGGGGGTTGTGTTAAATATAAATATCCTAAAAATATCAGTCTACACAGGATGTGTGGGACGAAGAGCCGTCGCATTGCCTCTATTGTTCCACAGTGATGAAGAGCGACTCGAAATCTCAATCGCCGCCGCCGCCGCCGCTCTGACACTGACAGTTATTACTACGTGTTCGATGTGGGTGGGTGTAATGATCATTCTTGTCACAGTGGCACAGACGCGGCTGGTGCTTCGGACTCCCAGCGTGCCTCACTAGGTCTTGCTCAGCACACCATCTATCGTTGAACCTCCACGCACTGCCTCAGGAAGATGTCATGGTGTTGCGCTTAGGGGCGGTTCGTGCCCACTACAGGTATATAGGCTATGCTTTTCGCGTTCCGCTCATCCACCATTGCTAGCTACATTCAATTGCTACCTGCGCATATATGGTCTAGTGCTTCTCTCATGTTTATTCAACGGTGGCGTCGATGATTTCTCACACTCAGATTCGATTGTCCTACACGAGTGCTAGGCAATTTAGCCTATTGGCAGGAGATGAATCCACTTGGACGATAGGCAGAATAAATCATTCTATGTATTTTTTTTGAACAACTAATAGATACAAAATATGTTACCTCTCCCGACGTTCGACAGCGCGATCATTGTACAATGGGTACAACAGTACCCCGAGATATATCACCAGAAATGCATGCGTAGGACGTACAGAGATTTAGGATGCTACGAAGGTGGTCGGAAGAGATTAGTCGCGGAGGTGTAATTTTTGAGAAAGAGAGACGAGAAGATCAACGAAACACCAATCCCATAAAATGACATCATACGACAAGAATACTGGTGCGAGCGCTGTAAAAAACGGTGTCCACCGTGCCAGCCGTCGTAGTGCTATCCTCGCTCGGATGGCGTATCCACTTCTCGTAGCTTCTTCGAGCACAACCAACATCACTCCTCCGTGGGGCATCAGTGTCGGTGCTTCTGCGGATCCAAGATGCTTCCGACTGAAACATGGAGATGGGTCTCGTGTCCTCTTTTGCGGGTTCTTCTGTGTCGCTGGGTCCAAACCACCCGCACACGTCCCAACCAGAACCCCGCTTCCCATGCCCTCCGTCAAGATCGAGTCCGCCACCGTGGGGACCGAGGCTCGCAGGTGACGCTGGCCGAGAATATGTGGGGAAGGGCGTGAAGCCGAATGGTGCAGCCAATTGTAAGATATCATCGTGGGGCTCAGGTGTGGCGCTTGGTGTAGGGAGCTGCGCGACCACCAAAATTTGTTCTTCCGCTCCGTCCTTGGCCTGCATATTGTCGTTCGCCGCTACATCCCCAGCATTTGCGGTCTGGCGATCTGCACCTAGGGAAAGAGTCCAATCATCCCCTTGCGCTACTTGCAGGGCTTCATCAGCTTCATGAAGAGCACCGTCCTCAGATGGAGGGGTTGGCAGGATTATGCCGCTACCAGGTACGTCGATGCAGAAAGGTAGCGACAATGTCCAGTCCGCGCCTAGAGGCGGGATAGGCACACCCGCTGATGTGACTCCACTTCCCAGCAGTGGAGCCGATCTCCTTCGCTCTCGTGGAACTGCGAAAAACGGCATCGTGGAAGCAGCACTCGATTGCCTTCTCGGTTTTTTCTTCGGTGAGCTCTCTGTAGCATCAGGATTTGCCTCAGCGTGAATCTGCACGCGCTTCGGAGGTGAATCGGAACCACTGAGCGCCCCTTTTGAACGCCTGCTGCCGAGTACTAGTATGCTCTTCGTGCGCCGTACTCGGGCTTCCAAGTCACTGGCAGCCTCCAATACTCCGACACTTGTGCGTTTGCCCAGCATAGGAGAAGTAGCATCGGACATGCCGTCCTTCTGGTCTCTGGGCGACGAGATTTCTTTTTTTCTGCCTGCCTTCGAAGGAGACGAAGGAGGGCTGGGTAGGCTCGACGAAGCTGGGACTACGATGCGCCCGGTAGCACCCCAGCTTAAACGAGAAGGGAGTCGCAGACTTCCAGGGGAGGAAGAAGGAAGACACGTGACTATGCCCGTAGGCGAACTACTTCGCACAGGAGTACGACTACGCTTCGAGGGGCTCGGGCTGACAGTTGGAAGCGGTTTTGGAGAATTTGAGGGCGTGTGGGAATCTTGCGCCGATAAAGTGGGTGGAGGAGGGAGGGGGCAACTGGGTGGAGGTCCCGGCAATGGCGGAGTCTGCATTGATCGGGATCCGGACCGTGCACGAGACCAAGGAAAAGATGATGTTGAGGTAGGCGATTTCATGCTAGACACAGGCGACGCAAGTGGGTTATATGAGGCTGGGGAAACGTGAGAGAGCTGGGATGATGTATGTATAGACATGGTAGGCGATGGGATGGACCAAGCGGACGTGGACATGGAACTTTCGGTATCAGAGGGAGCGTGTGGTGTTACTCCGATAGCTGGCTGAAGACAAAAAGATGCATTTTCCTGAGGAAGGATGAGTGTCAATGCTGAGGGGCGTTGTCTTTGTTTCGCCTGAATGGTGCTCCCACTATGCCTGTGAGATGAAACGGGAAATTCAGTCGCTCGAGGTGTGGTGTTATCATCGCTTGATTCGATGTCCATGTATTCAGATGCTGGGGTGCCTGGGCCCCTTCCCACGACATCCGAATTCGTAGGCTCCCGAGTGATCGCTCTGGGAACGAGGCTCAATGATGATTTACTACCAAACAGGAGCTGTAGCGGTGAACGTGGTGCTGAAGGAAAGTGGATCATTTGTGTTGAAGAAAGCTGAGGATGGACAATGGGAAATGGAGACAAGGAATGGGAAGGGAGCGAAGTGGAAGCCACATTTTGTGATTGAGTATGTACACCTTCTTCTGTGACTTGGTTGAAGATACGCTCAGACGCAGGTATGATTGAACCAAGACTAGAGTTCGAAGACATGCTAGTCAGCGCTCTCTGAGGTACTTGAGCGGCGGAAGCGACAGATGACGAGCGAGAACGATTTGACGAGTCCACTGGGACGCCTGCGTCACATACACGGCCTTTCGCCTGTATACAGATCAATACAAGGATTAAATACGGAGGCATATACGCACCGCATGATCTTCAGTTTTGCGAGGCCTATGGGGCGATAATCGAGGTAAACGCCATGTGAATGTCATCTTGCGAGGACTCGGTGTGACAGGTTCGTGTACCTGTTCCGGGGGGGATTGTGAAAAGATAGGTAGATGTGGTGAAGAACGAGAGAACAAGCGAGGGAAAGTCAAAGATTTTGATTTTTCTGGGGTCGTTAAAAGGAGTGGGTCGTGGTGAATGACAGTGTCGGGGATGTTTTCGATATCAAGAGACTCGGTTAGAATATGATTTAACTCATTTATAGTGATAGTTGGTGGTCTGCGAGTACGGAACATTCTAAGGAAAGAGGGTAATGAGTGAGTGAAAACGAGTTGGACAAAAGACGCGTTGATCAAAGGAAAGTGGACATTATTAACGTTGCCCGCAAAATGACAAGTCAGGGTTCCAATGCACTCGGAGAACTTTACCAGTTCTGGAGTAAGCTTAAAGTCCCAATTACATAATTCATGAACTTCTAGTAGTCGGAGTTCGGTATATTGACCTTCGGAACGTGACCAGAACCACCATCCTTGGCTCCCTCTTTTTATCTGACTGTCTCTGGCTATGCCTCAGTCCCTTTCACCACACATTTTCAACCTCGATGGGCAACGTGGTTGGCAACGTGAAGCACTTGGTCAAGCGACCCGATGCCGACAATTACGATTATGTGACATTAATAAAATACCCGACACAAATGAACGTAATTATGAAATTCGGAAGGTAGCACCGCTTCTCTCCAGTCTTGTCGTCGCACCTCCTAGGCTCAAGTGTCTTGGCTTATATTTAACTATGCGTTAACCATCTACCTCACCTCAGATCATTGCTCAAATCAATCTAGCTCTAGTAACGAAAGCCATCAGAAAAATGTCATCTATTGAGCCGAACTTTTTTGTTCTTATCATACCACGTACCGTACGTATCAATTCTCGTCAGCCTACCATGATGTCCAACTTGGAAGTCATCATTTTCTCTGTTAGGATGAAGCATTGTCCTCTCTTACTTAAATCTAGCATCCATTGTCCTCGAACGATGGATGTCACATCCAAACTAGTTAGTCTGACTGATGGTTTCAAATATCGCTTCGCGAGTCGATAGCGCATAACTTGACAGCCACAAATCGGACTAGTGTCATTTTGCTCGTTATGTCGGATGGTGGGACGAATTTTCATTGTTCAGTGTCTGCCCACTTACTTTATGTCCTCCGTGTTTCATCGAATTCCGGGCAAAATCTGCATATGTTTCGGAACCGATCATGAGTTGGTCCAGCCAACAATCTTCAATTACATGTACTGACCTCCCCGCGAGGTCGCGTATGACTGGCCAGCTACAAGCCGTAATCGGAAAAAGATGTCAACGAAATTATTCGCATCGTTCTCTTGTCCTACAAAAGCCAGGAGGATGATTCGATGATGAAGGCCGGGACCCCTTCTTCCCATGTCCTCCATCCACCTCCCGGTCCGATCAGGTCCTCCTTTTGGACATCAGTATATCATGGTTCCATGATGCGGTGATATTTACTGATGCACGAACCAGTGGATAAACGAATATGGACCAGTCATCTCTCTCAACAAAGGAAAGGATGTACTGGTCATTGTCGGACGTTACCAAATTTGATTTTACATTTTGGAGGATGTTAAGATGGTTGACATTCAAGTCTGACAGGAAGCTATTGACATCATAGAGAAGCAGGGCGCATCCCTCGCAGACCTGTCTCGTTCGGTCGCTGGTAGTGAAATCCTCGGCAAAGGAATGCGATTCGCCCAAATCGGCTCTGGCAAAAGGATTCGCAAGTTTTGCAAGTAGGTCATATATCAATTATTTAACACTTACCATCAAATCGCATCAGAGCTTCACACACACCTCCAATTAAAATCCGCTCAAACTTACCAGCCAGCACAGCTCGCGTATGCACGCGATCATAGTTTTAGACCTACTAGACAGCCCAACATTGCATCAACTGCATATCAAGCGGTTCGTAGACTCAGTACTCTTTTCACATTTTGGCTGATTATCTCTGCACATAGTTTCGCGGCGTCTGTGATTCTGCGTATAGTTTACGGAAAACAACCCCTACATCACTCAACGATCCATTTTTACTGCAGTTACAAAACATGATCCCAAGGGTTCAGAGCGCGATCATGCCAGGTACATACCTCGTCGACAAGTATCCCATCCTCAAGTATATCCCTGTTTTTGGCGTGACCAGGGATGTATTTGAGGATTGGAGGGGGAAAGAATACGAAATGTTATTTGGCAAGCTAAATTGGGTCAGAAATCAAGTGGTACGAACCCTTCTTCCATATTATAGTCACCTGCATTGACGTCGACATGACTTGACAACAGGAAAGCAACGTCGCGGCTGATTCAGTCGCAAATGATCTCCCCATGCACCATGACGATAACCAGCTGTCTGAGATGGAGATGATATATCTCTCTGGGAAGCAGGCGCCGACATGGTGAGTAAAGACAGCCATATAGACAACACACAACCTAACATGCGTGGAATTTTAGACCGCTGTTGCGATCTCAACAGTTATGATGGCTGTTGCATGTTTTCCGCGCCCACAGGCTCGCATATATGAGGAGCTACGAGCCGTTGTAGGACGAGAAAC
Source organism: Rhizopogon parksii (assembly GCA_002994865.1). Taxonomy (NCBI): domain Eukaryota; kingdom Fungi; phylum Basidiomycota; class Agaricomycetes; order Boletales; family Rhizopogonaceae; genus Rhizopogon; species Rhizopogon parksii. The sequence goes on along the minus strand of PVXU01008086.1, from coordinate 4,955 downwards.
TCGTATGCGGTCAAAACTCACCATAGTCCAAAATGACTTATATTTTTCCGCAGGTCCCACTTTTGAGGACTGGGCGCGCCTTGTTCAACTTCAAGCCTTCATTTTGGAAGCGCTTCGATGGAGGCCTGTCAACCCTATAGGTGAGCCAAGGACGCATACTTATGCTTCACGGGGTTCACGGGCATTTCAGGTTTACCCCATCGCGCGACGAAAGATATCATCTGGGGGAAGTTGGGCAAAATCATAAATCAGCTTCGATCTGATTTATTATTATAGAACGGCCTGTGCATTCCTGCTGGCGCCATTATGTTCAGAAATCACTGGTCGATGCGCCCAGGCTTCGTTTGTTATAATTACTTACTTCGCCCTTCAGGAGTATCTCCCATGACCCCGCCGTCTACCACGACCCCGAAGTCTTCGATCCCCAACGCTGGATTGGTACAGACGGAGAAATAAAAGACAACATGATGTTGTTCACTTTCGGTTTTGGAAGACGGTACATATTAGTGCGTGCCCAGGGCTGCATGTTGCTAATCGGTGAGTTGACAGTGTCAATAAATGCAACATCCCAATGAATGCGCCACTTTTTAGATTAATGTATATCGCTCCCGCTCTTGCGTTCTGATCCTTCACACTCGCAGAAGACCCAAGTAACCCCATTGACGACACTGCTTTTACGCCTGGCATAGTATCACACCAGAAACCATTCAGCCTGATCTTCACACCACGCATGAGCGAGACATCATTGAAAATTATTTTCTCCTCGACAGCCTGAGGCGTGTAGCAGGGACTTGAACTGATGCATGGTCATTACTCAGCTACCGAACGATATTAAGCTTGTATTAATCATATCCTATATAGATTCTCTTGGTGATAATATATTATCTCTAATTGGCGTCCGTGTGGTGTCTTCGCATGTCTACGTTGTCTCGTGCTTCAAAGATTGTCCGTCATTTATCTGAAATGGAGCCGTCAGCTGACTCTATCGAGACTGTGGTCAGTGTCATCAGGAACATTTTTACACCTTGCTCCTGGAGTTTGTCTATTTCGCCATGCACATGCTTTCAATGTTGTCTTCACCGTGACTATGGCGAGTGTACAGTATCCAATGGTCAGATATTTGAGTTGCTACATATGTTGTTCTGATATCTGATGTCAGTGATCTCTCTTCCGGTGGCGTCTCGTGATGTGTACCTGCAGCAAACGCGTCTACTTCGGTACACAAGATCTTCCTAAGTAGCAGTCAGTGACGAGAATGATTGGTATCTTTGTGCCAGCATGTCTGTACTTCGGATGCTCTGTGTGTGCCAACAGAGCTCGCATTTGGAACGTTTGACAGTGACTTTTTGAACCATCTTTGTCCCTTCTATCTCGTACTACCTCGTGAACTATTCCTCTTCAATGGTCAAGGCTCACTCGACTCTTCACCCAACCGTGCAGTTGATGGAGAATCAGAAGTTTTGTCGTTTCTCCACGTGCCAACTGTGCGCATCCCTATAGCACTTCGTTGCTGGGACCAAAACTCGATGCGACTGCCCGTGGTTGGCGGCATAGTCTGCTCAGACGAGATGCCCAGCCCAACACGAATTATGATCAAGGTAGACGCGATCGCCTGATGCATATGTCCAGACTGAGATCCACCACAAACCATAATGTTTATATAAGAACTCACATATATCTGTGTCCCAGCCAGACTCAATATTGCCTCAGCGGGATTTCGCGTGGCTACGAGAATGACGAAGATGAGCTGCGTGACCAAGTATAGCGCACCACTTTCGACGATTAGCATCGTCGAGCGCCCAGTGGGGACTCTTTTCATTACTCGCTTTCCGTGTTCATCTATGACTGTAATTCGGGAGATGTACCAGATGCGACCAGCGATGAGTCCAGTCACCATAACGTTCGTGCAAAGAGGTAAGGCATATCCGGCAGTAGTTAAGGGTACAATCGCAGTTGGAGGAACTGGAGATGTCGGGTCGATCAACAGTAAGAGTGCTGGGATGGGCAAGATGCACCCTGGCGCGGCAGGTGAGTTGTTTCGCATTGATAAAGAAGGTCAATCGTGGTTTACCAAAGCCTGCAAAAGCAGTCAAGAGAGGGAGAACAATCACATAGAACTTCTTCTCCCATACAAGCCAGCATCGATAAAGCAGCAGCAAGTCTCCGATGAGATCAACTACAGAAATCATCACATTTGCTGCCATCAGCGCGTGCGTTTCGTTTGCGAAATCTGCGAATGGAGCATTTTCCTGCAAGAATATTATTAAGTCTTCATTCATCGCGAGTTTGTTATTCAATCCCCACGAGCGCGATGTAGAAATGGTTGAACATTAATGCAAAATGAGCTGTAGACGTTATAAACAGGAGGCTGTTTGCAACCCAAATTACTTTGTTGGTCGCATGTGAGACTTGATAGCGTTTGACGAGGATTGCAACGGAGATGACAAGTAGCACACAGTTGACCCCTGGCCGCGCACACTATAGTATCAGACATGCCTATTCCAAAGTAGCCGAAAGTTTGAAAAGAATAGTCACGCACCATACAAAATCGCCTCGCATACGAGGCCTACAGCTTGAGTTACATTTATTGAGACAGTCATCAGTAGAGCTACAGCAAAGAGATCTGAGGAGAAAAGGCGGCTGATACAGGAAATTCCCGCGGGCTCCACTGCCATTCATACACGTTTTCACACTGTAGGGTGTGGTGCTATGGCAATGCCATCACGGCACAAAGAACCTCACCAGCCCGGTCCGCAGGAGCTGGTCAAGTACCTACGTGCACTGAGGTCCCAAAGCTCAGGCAGCGTGAGTAGTATTCCAACAATCAACTGCCAGGCCTGGACTTGGCCGCGGGTCCTCTCGATTCTCGAAGTATTTCTTTGATGTATATCCAGAGCAAGACTATGTAAGGAACACTTCCGCAGTTTCATCGGTAATACAAGATTTACGTAAAGTTCGAATTTGGTGTAAGTGTTAGGAATAAGAATAAATAACGACATCGAGAACGTGAATGTGGATCGTGAAGAGTCCGTCGCTGAGCTCGTGAAGTGAAAACGGGTATTAGGCGAAGATTAAATGAGACGTGAGATGGTTTGAAGATCGAGAACTAGTTGCATGCCCTGTCCCGTAGGAGAGTAACTTAATCCCATCCATCTACGAGTATCTCCCAAACAGTCAATGCGCCGCGGTCCATGTAGATGTTCCCAGCCATGCAACGCCGGACTCGTACGCGCTCTCTCTTGAAAAGTCGAAAAAACTGCTTCAACGCTAGCTAGGCTAATTCGCTCGATGTGATCCATCTCAGCTTGACTGAGAGGTGTTTGCAACCAGTTGTAGACGGCATTGAGAACATCTGCGACCGTGATAGTGCCAGTTTGTTGCACCCTAATGACATTCCACGGGAGCGCCACAGGACACCCTTGGATGGCAATTTCGATAATGCTGACCGGAGGATCCGTCGCTGGAGAATTCATAGTATGCTCGAGGTTTGTGGAAATATGCGCGCCAGTTGTTAGCCTAGCTGTAATGGGGTGGTGGCGGACATCCCAATGAAGCATGGGCATGTCTCGTTGAAAAGGATTTAGAGCAAGCAAGGGTACGAATTTGGGGCGTCCATGGTCTGTCGGAGGCCATGACCAAGTAGGATGCGCAACAGGTGTCCATATTGTGGGGAAGCACGTATATTCATTCGGACTCCAGGTCAGATCGCCGGTCGGAAAAGACCACACGCTGTGGTCAGGTTGTCTGGCTGGCAGTGCAGGTGTGGCCCAGTTTGCACTACTCCAAGGTGTCCCCCAACTTGTACCGGTCCAGGCAGGCCCCCACGACGCACGCCGTGGTACAAAGCCATTGCGCCATGGAGGAGGGACCGGTCCTGAACTGCACATACATATACATTTACGAATAGAAACTAGAGGACGGCTTACCTGGAGTCGTCGGAATGTCATGATTGCTTCTCTGCCTTCTGCGGCGCTGGCAGTTCTGCCACCAACTGCACCATCCAGGCATTGCAACGGTACCATTGTGCATGGTAAAAGTTGTAAGGGTGAAGGTCGACAACTTGTCAAGGGGAGCTTTTATACGATCCCATTAAAGCGCCACATGTCATAAGAGTCGGTGTGCATCGGCATACAAACTGCATCGCATACAATACCCCTGAATGACAACAAGGCTACCTGACCAGATATAAATTCGATGGTCACCAGGAGAAGAGTTAGCACACAGTACAACAAGACGGGCATCCCAGATTAGGAAGTAGCCGACCCAGTGAGTGTCAACCCGCAGCTGGCACAATAGCGTAGGTAGACGTGAGCGTACACATGCGCCTACACAGACACCGCTGGAAGCACTGTAATTATCCGCTAGTAGCTGTGTCGCCATGTAGATGCAACTTGAACCCACTTGAGAAGAATAGGCAGTCCCGACTCACGTCCGGGATACCCCGATGATTACAAATGGTCTGATAATAATATCGAAAACAGTTCGTCCAGTTGAGCAGGTGTGCGTGTGTGATGAATAAAACTAAATACAGACTCAAGTGAGCAGGTGTTACCAGGCCGCACCACGTAGGTTATGCCAATGATGTGGCAGAGGTCCCCGCACGGCTATGCAAAGGCTGTTGATCAACGAGCATAGTAACACAGCCATCGACTGTCTTCCTTCTACATATGATCTGACCAGGCTTCTAGTTAACAGTTAAACAGTTGTTCGTTGGTTTTCTTGGCTGGAAGTTTCGCCGCGGCGAATTGGCGGTGAATCCTTGAAGCACCGGTAAGTAACTGCCAGGTTCAGAGGATTTCTGCATAATCAACAGTGGCAAGTTCCTCTTTTTTTCTCTATACTTGCGGCAAAGTTTTGCTGTTTCTCCAGGAGGTTCATAAAAATATCTATCAAGGGTATGCTCTTCCATGTTACTCCGAGTCGAAGTATCAACCGGTATGATGCCTTAATTTTCG
>PVXU01008029.1:4113-25606 GCA_002994865.1 Rhizopogon parksii | reverse complement strand
GTCATCCTCAGCCCCTACTTCTTCAACGCCGTGTAGCTTCCTTCGCCCCCCTTTACCTGCCAAAAGTCTCTGCATTTCGAGTTCACGCTGCGTATACCGTAACTGAGTGTCACGTTTTAGTCGTGCAGCGAGCTCTTTCAGGAGGCGCTTGCGGTTTTGCTGAGTGGGAGTTTTCAGGAGGTAGTTGACAACAGGAGAATATGTGCATACCACATTAAGTTGCTTTGTTTCTTCAGCATCTTCATCGACATCCATCGATGTACTGCCTGAGGACTTGCTCTTCCGTCTCCGGCGAGACATTGCACCCTCATCGGTCTTCCAGCCGAGGTCAACTTCAGCTGGTTCGGCATATACTTCAGCCGTAGCTGGAACGTGATTTGAAGATTGCTGCTGAGATAATTGTTTTGCTACAGTACATATTTTGTCATGTTGTGAATGGGAAAGTGTCGTAATATACACTTGCCTTCTGCCTCATTCTCAGCAAAAATAATATGACGTGCAAGTGGGCGCCGTTTTGTTTCTGGGGGTATGACACCTGCTTCTCGGAGTGTTTCCAGGTCAGCGTCGTCCAGTGCGTCTTCACCATCGCCCTCTAGATCGTCATCCTGTGGGGTGATGAGATTTGCCAAAGCGGTGAGTTGGCTCTTGATCCTCTCAATTTTCTGTTGAGGAATGAGTCGAGGAATTGGTATATAATACGCATGGAATGCGTGCCTTGAGGCCGTTGGCTCTCATCGTCCGAACATAGCCCTCATCTTGAGTCTTGAGGAGCTTGACCATGTCCATAGGCATAGAAGCATTTCCTCTATCCTTAACATGAACCCCCTGCACCGTCCGCTCCTTGTTCATCGCAAAGTAGAACTCATCCTTATTCCTGTCCGCTGCCTTCTGCCTAAGGCGTGTCAGCCGCTCCTGCTTGGAGTGATAATCTCGTGCACGTAGGACATAGTCCTTGTGCTTTTCTAGGATGCCAAACTTGGCACGATGAGCGAGCTGCGAACGCTCTTTGTGATTGCGCCTATGCAACGAATTTCTGAGGGACGAGGTCATTGGAAAAGGAAAAAAGTGTGACAAAATATAGACGTGACCTTCCTTGCATGTGTATAAAGTGTCACACGATGTACAAGTTTTCCACCTTTTTGCTTTTCAGCCCACCGATTTTTGTTCGGATTCCTTGTCAAAAAATATGAGTTTCCAACATTTCAGGCTCGGGCAACTGGCGATGTCCCAGCCTTTGCCTCCACATTTACAACAGAATCAGCAACAATCTTATTCACAAAATCCCTCGTCGTCCACCCCTGCACCTGCAGCGACTGCCTCGAGCCTTGCTATCCCCGCGCCACCCAAGTCAACCACTGCAAGATCGCCGTACGGGTGCGGCGACAGTGACGATGGATATACTCTCATATTTCCCAACCTCGCTGCCTTCCAGGAGTGGAGGCAGCATGAGGAAGAAACTCAGATGGTTGAATTCGTCAAAGGCGACACTCACGGTAGCAAAGCTGTCCCTCCCCGGTTCAAGGACCACACCAAACTCGTCTGCGCTCGGCATTCGAGGAGTGGTCGCAAAAAGTACGTAAAGAAACACCCGGAACGTGTTCGTAAGGTTCCCAGCAGGAAGGTCAGTGTTCGCTGCATACGCCACTATATGATCCATTTACATGTTCCCTATCAGCTTGAAGGACAGGGCTGTCAGGCATCCATCAGCTACAAAACTTATTTCGACACCGATGAAGTTCGAGTATGTTGTGGGTATTCACACGACGCGATGAAATACTCCTTTCTGACAGCTGCCCGTAGACATTGCTGAGCATTCTCATCCTATTGGGCTGCCAAACCTACCATTCACCCGCCGTGGTAGACGGCAGACAGTCCAGGCTGAAAAGGAGGAGTCAAAGCGTAATGTTCAGTCTACCTCTGTGCCCCCCGCTTCTACGGCGCAACAGGAGGGCTCCTCCACATCATCTCCACAGACACAGGTTCAAAGCTATGCTTCAAATCCTCCACTCACTCATCTACCCCATCCGTTCCCCGCTTTCCCTGGGCCACAGGCAATAGCCTATCCTCCTATCGTCCCCCTGCAGGGTCCACCATCTCAGCAAGAACTGTGGGACCGCTTGAGCATCTTATTTAACTCCATTCGTGAACATGCTCGAGCGTACGATTACCCAATGCCCACTGTCGTGGCTCTTGAAAGCGTTCTCATCCGGCTGTACTTGGAAAGTCCTATAGGGCCGGTTGTGCCGGGGCCAAGTTTTGGAGTTCTTGGCGCGAGTATGCATGGTGGATTGATGACTCCTCAGCATCATCAACAGCAACAGCCGCAGCAACAACAGCTACAACAACAGCAACAACAACAACAACAACAACAACAACCGCAGCAGCCTCATCACGATGCCCGCCAACACCAACAGCAAATGAACGGTGCAGCCCCTCCAAATGGAGAACAAGGAAACACTGAAATGGATAGCGGTATTGAAAGCGGTTGAAAACCCAGACTTTGGTTTCTCTCGTTCATTGCCGCTAATGACTCACGAATTGTACTGTAAGATAGGACGATTTCTGGTGGATTGTGTACGCTTGTTCCCTCGGAATCACGCAGGAGTCCCGCACATGTGTCAAACATCTAATGCAGTATAATGAATCCATCCTAGTATATCCTGTAGCATCGTGTACTTACAACCTGCGATAGCGAATCGTACTGACTTTGTTATTCACCAAAAAGAAAATTGGCTATGTACACATATATGCCCATGCATGGTGATCACTCTCCTGGTATCAATCCCCAAACGGATCTGCAAATGGGTCCTCAGCATCAACTGTTCTTTCCGAGTGTCGCAAGCTTGAAGATGGTGCAGGTGGGTGAGCAACGTATCTCTGTTCGTCCTCTCCCTCACTCTCGTAGTCGCTAAAATCAGATAGACTTCCTCTCCCCAGGTCCCAATCCAAATCTGCTTTAGTGGTATGACGCGATGTGGGTCTCATCGGTGGGGGGAGTTTCGCCTCTTCGTTACCAAGAGACCCGAATGATAGATCCTGAAGATCTGGGTGGACATGACTTCCGCCACCTTCGTGCTCCTCATAGTCGCGCAATTCTTGCTTGTATTGCTCTACAGCCGCCCGTTGCTGAAATTGCAAACTCGACAGGTCATCTGTGCGCTTGGGGCTAATGTGTGTCGCCGCCATTGCGGCTTGCACGCCCGCCGTGGGATCTGACGGCGTCGTCTGATCCGGAGTTGCGAACTGAACGTAGTCCAATCAGCGACGAAATTGTGGCGGTAAGCGGCCACCTACATTGACATACATTTGCAAAGCGGCAACGACACGCTCGTTCGTCTCGATTAACGCACCTATCATTTCTTCATTCTCTACAAGCTGAGTTCGACCGTAAGCAACAAAACTGACGACGGAAGAAAAAGAGACATACTTGGATATAGCGCACTATCGGCTTACGGACAGCGCGTGCCTTCTCAAGACACTCCTGCACACGGGCATTTGAGACTACACTTTCTTTCTCGCCATTGACCAGCATTATGGCGTTCACCAGATTACTTGATGCTTGACTTGCACTAGCAACGGTTGTGAGTATTTGCGGCCTCTCCTGTTATAAGTGTCAGACCGTCAGCCATGCCGGCAATGAGGATAACTCACAGCCTCAAAGTTGAAGGGAGCTCGTCGGGACCGGCTCTTCAGCTTCCTTGCGTCAGACTCTGATTTACGTGCCCGCTCCTTTGCTTCTTCTTTCTCCCGCTTAGCCCGCTGTTTTGCCAGTTCCTTCTCATCCTTCTCTTTCATTTTCCTTTCGTAGTCAGATGATGGACCGTGACTAAGGTCTGCGCTGTTTGAATATCCATGGGTGCGACGATCTGCTGGACGACATTGTCTGTAGAGACCTGCAACAACGGACATGGATGGATCATCTTTGAACTGGGAATGCCACGACGCAAGGACGGCCAGGAGCTTCTTCTTGACTTTCTGGTCCGTCGCCGGATCGGCTGCAAGTTGCTTTATGGCGTCCGTCAATTGGCCGTCGGCAAATGTTGCTGTTACCATCGGTCAAAGCTAGTCGTGGACCATGTATTTGCGCTCACTTTGAAATTTCTGAGGACCATTGTCAACAAGTGCTTTCAGTATCTGGTCCTATCAGTCAATTTCGACTTTCGCCGATAAGGAAAGTAAAACGTACAACAAGCGCACGGTACTGATGATGTGCATCTCCATGTTTAAGTTTCTTCCGTATCGCTCTGGATGCTTCAGAAGTCCTAATGTAAGATATGGACGCCCAGTGCGCTAACGGTCACCACTAGACATATATCAAGTTCAGATCTCGAGCGCACCCTGTTGGTTGCAGCGCAATAGATTCTACTAGCTCCGGTATTCTTGGGACAACATGAGCTATGCATTGACGAATGATTATCGTCCCTACCCATCGTATGCCTCATCACTGTATGAGTGTGCAGTGAGAATGTCTACCCAATCAGTGATAGATGACTGTGACAGATCTGAAATGTCTGAACAAAGTGAGAGCAGCAAGGACGCACATGAGGTTTCTCGCGGTTGAGCGCAGAAACTGCAAACTTGAGAGCAGACATGAAACGAGGAGCTGCAGGGAACGGCGAAGTGTTTAACGTTGACCGTTAAAGGAAAGATTCCATCTTTCCCTCGGAGGCGTGACGTCACGCCATCGTTACGGCAGCGGCGAATCTCAGTAGTACTTAGTGTTCGACGTTGGAGCCCTGGGGCTTGTGTGTTTCATAACGATAGACCAGATTTCATTTTTATTCTCCTTACCGACTCTGTTTATCCTTGGAGGATACCATTTTAGATCGTCCGCCTTAGTGGGAGGGTTCAACTGGGTTCAATTTAGCAAGCGGTTATCATGCCCGAAAAGCGGATACGGCCATATAAAGCGCTCAAACTCGAAATGCTAAGTAGTAAATAATAATGCAATATACGCACACAAGCACCGGAATATATAGGCAAGACCCTCCCGTTTAACGTTTGCCGAATAAAATGAATTCTGGTCTATCGATATGAAACCGGCTGTAATACTCCATGTCTGAGCACCATATCCCCTTTTGTCAAGAGTACTAGCAATTACCATTATCATGGAGAAATTTTGAGAAACAGTGAAGAGCCCCACATGACGTCAATCAAATAGAATATTTATTGCCCCTGTCCTCCTCGAGAGTCGTTCCTTCCACATTTACTAAAGAATGCCTGTACAGACGCGCAGTGCTACACATGCCCCTAGCATGATTTCCAGCAAGAAACCCTCTGCTCCCCGGAAGCAAAAGCGAACGAAGAAAAGCGAAAACGAGAACGTCGTAGTTAATACACAGAAGGAAAATGGTAAAATGAAACCAGAGGCTGGCGATAAGCGTCAATTTCCCGAGCGCGACATAGGAGAAGAAACGGGTGCGAAAGATGTCAAGAAGCCGAAGACAGAGACCGCCGATACAAACAAATATGCATTTACGCCAGGTGGGTGCAGTTTTCCGAGTTCTTCGTCGCTGAAACTGTTTTGTTCAGGCGTAATCGAGCGCGGACATATATACTTCTTCTACCGGCCGAAGGTCGAACATCAAGAGGTTCATTCTATCGACGACGTGAGGCATTTAATGATCCTCCTTGTTCCTAGTCCACCTGAGTTCAGCGTGCACGGTGGAAGTGAGGCGCAGAGAAAAGATGTCTCAGATACCGACGAGATGAATCTTGTGGCACAAGGCGCGGACGCCGCACCTGCACCTGCGTCAACGGAAGACAAAAAGCACTTCCGTTTGATCATCATTGGCAAGAAGAGCCTCCCCGATCCTGAACGTGGAAGGCATGATCCGTTTTGGGCGACAGTGGTAACTGTGGGCGAAAATCTACATGACTTGGAGGAGGGGTTGGGGGGGAAAAGCTACGAGACGAAAACCCGAGGTACGTTTCCATCCTCAACGATAGTTTCAATATGAAATCGTGGTTAGGTACACGTCATGTAGCACCTGTCCGTCTTGCAGGTCGTGGTGTGTACGCGATCGTCAATTCAGAAGGGAACGTTCCATCAAAAAATTCTACTCACCTTGGATACCACCTTTCACACCCGACGGAGCTGGGAGATGTTCAGCGAGCACTTGGGATTCATATCGCATCCTCTTTCGTGATCCAGGTCAAGAATCCCGATGCAGAAGTTTCGGCCGGGCAACGTGTAGGATTACCGAAAAATCGACGCGCAGATTATTCAGAAGACATTATGAAAAACGTATTTGGAAGAGGTGAAAAAGGACGTTCGTCTGTTGGACTTCGGTTCACCAACTGTAACTGTATCGAACTTCTGAACCACGAAGGCGCTGAATTGCTTCTCATTCCCGCGCGTACGGGAGCAGAAGGAAATGATCAAAGCCTCGGAGAAGGGCGAGGCGAAGGTGAGTGCAAGTGATCATAATACGAATTTAAACATTTAATGGAGCTTAGCTTTGGAAGAGGTTAGCCGGCGCGAATCAGAGGAGTTAGTGGATCAAATTTTCAATGAATTAGCTCTTCACAAAGACCGTTTCCCGGCCGAACCTCTCAAAGGGGAGTGGATTTGACAAGCTTGTTCTTGCAGTTTGCACAGAATGAAGACGTATATTTTCTTGCGGACCTGCAAAGAATGCATTGCGGTAATGATGGTATACGCTAGGCAATGGATAAAAGTACAAATGTTCGCACAAAATGTCATGTCATGTCTGGTGCTGCTTCATCGGCATCATCATTCACTCGTATCACTTTAATCCATTCACGGTACTTGAAATTCCCTTGACGATCAGTGAATGAGCTCTTGAGGAACTTGTCAATCTGGGCACAAAATCAGCGACTCAAACAATAAGAGTAGGTGCGAAACCAACCTCCTGCTGATCCATCCTCTCTCCTACTTCACCCATCCATTTCCGCATCTCATCCACTTTAACCACACCCGTGTCGCCCTCATCGAAACATTCAAATGCCTCCCTCAGCTCAGCTTCTGGATCGAACTCGAAAAGTCGCTCGCTCATCATCGTGAGGAACATGGTGAAGTTGATACCTCTGTCTGATGAATCGAGCGAAGAGGTCGCAGAAGGTGATTTGTTATGCGAAGAACCGCCGGGGCGTGCACTGAGCAGGTCGTCCAGCATGCTCTTTGGCTGTGAAATGCCTGAAGCCAGAATGAGCACCAGCCCCAAAAGTAATCAGCGAAACGTTACCAAGACTTGAGAATATCTCTCGCAGATCAGATTCTGTCACCCAACCATCCTTGTCGTGATCAATAAGCTGAAATGCCTCCTTAAACTGTTGGATTTGGGATGCCTGGAATAAGGAGAACACGCCAGATGGCTCACGTCTTGCGCGTGATTTCTGGTGGTTAGATGGCTTAGAAGGAGTTACGTTGGGCGAAAGATAGTCTGGATATCGCGACATGGCAGTTCTCGAGAATGACATTAATATCATTCGCGTATGCAATGGTTGAACCAAATTCGGCAAGATTTCGGCGGATTTCCAGTCAAAACCTTCTAATTCGTCTTGACACCGCCTGGATAACTGCGTAGTGGACCAGGTGAGTGTCAGATTAAGGCAGTGCTTTAGCCGTCTGACAAGTTTGCATGGGCGAAATCCACGAGGTTTCTCATCGTGGACTCAAGTTCAAGCTCATCGACTGGTAAGTTTAAATGATTTTTTCTCTCTCTCTCTCTATACCTTATAACTTGGTTAGGCCAGCATTACCCACAAGGATTGCATTTTGTCCGGCACTAAGGTACGATACGGCATGACGGGATGCTATAGGATGCTGCGCTTTCTTTATATGAAATCTTTTAACGATAACAACAGCGCATATGGGTTTCGTCCTGCCGAGGCCGCAGTCCCACCAAGTTTAAGTAAAACGTTAGCGGTGATTCGCGATGGCTGGTTTCTCGCTACCGTCATGCCGCGAATGAATATTAATGAATTCTCTTCCCACTAGGATCCCGGTTGTTCGTCTCAAATAACTCAAGGTATGTACACTCCTATTATTACTGGTATTGCGCCTCGGAGACCCGTGGCACGTACGTCACGTCTGACGGTAATTCTCCAAAAAGATCGTAGAAGTTCGTCGCTTATTTGCTTCTGTGGATTGACTTTGCACCTAAACAGGTGATGACCACGAGAAGGCCGTTGAGTGGTAGCATCGTAACGAGTCCAATTCGGGTAAATGATGCTTATGGTGGCGTAGCATGATTAAGTTCATCAGGTTTCACTCAAATGAAACTTATCGCGTCCTTCGATGTTCAGTTAATGGGAACGATAAACCACAGCTTCTCATGCGTAAGCGACATGGCAGTTACTCCACTGAACGGACCCAATACGCATTCATGAGGAAGGGCCAACTCCTCCTTCTACCACCTGCACCTGGGTAAAACTGCGACACAAATAATCCAAGTTGTGCCACGTTTTGATCCACAAATGTGATTGCTCTCGATGACTCATGGTACTTTCCTAACGTACGTACCAGATTACGATGCATGACGATTGATATCTCTGCTAGCGTGGCGCTTTCTGGCCATTATCACGAATGGCAATATCAATGGTGAACGTTCCTGTCAGACATGGAAGCATAATCGTTGCTGACCATTACGAGCATTTATTCAGGTAATCTTGCTTTCTCTATCCCCGTAATACTGGCTCCACACTCTTGCTTGACGAAGAAACAAAACCCCATTCTGGCAATTCAGCAAGTCGACGACTTGCGGCACCCGCCGGCATCGACAAACTTGTTCACATGGCTTGTGCTTGATGCCGCTGAGGCTGTATCATGATTCACACTGCGGTGCGCTTTTGACAGGCAATTTTCTGTTCTAATTTATATTAGCCTACAAGATACTCAGAATTTGCCTCGCAATTAAACACACGGGCCCGGAAGAAGCAGGAACCGCAGGTTTGCCAAGGACTGTAAAAATACGGAGACACCTTTTTTTGGTATGTTTTCTGCACCCACGGGGGCAAAATTATTGTGGTGCGGTCCGGCAGCCGGGGGTCCCGTCCCGCGTCCTCCAGGTCAACTTTCTATGGCTGGCCATTCTCCAATGTATACACTATGCATGTACTTACCACTAGGCGGCGGCGGCGGCAGCAGCAGCCGTGCAACATATTGTGTGCGCTATGGTAGCATGAATAGGATGAATCAAAATACTACACATGTCTCCGGCGACACGACATATGGAAAGATAGAATGTTGCCGATATGTGTACCTGGACAAAACGGAAGATAACGGGATCCTATGTCATCGGCATATTCACCCACTTGGCGTTCCGTCAACCTGCTCCACATGAAACCGAGGTGTCCCGTTCCTATCTCTAAAGGAACTGAGCCTTTGTGATGGACTCAAGTATTACTTGAGGTTCAGTAAGCTCAGGCGGTTACCTTCTCGCGTGCTGATAATTTTTTCCGAGGAGATTATGCATGATAGCCCCTAACCAAGGTGCAACGCCTTTCAGTCTCACGGGCGCAGAGGTCTAAAGCCACTCAGTGATAGTCACATCCGACGTCATTCTTTAAAGGGGTATATCTCAGGGTTGGGCGCACAAGGTACCAAACTTTGTTTTTCTCCTCCTGTTTCCGGGCTCTACACCTCACCGTAATGAACGCGATTTGTCCCCATATCGTTAGTCGAAGACGCGTATGTTCTCGAGGTATATTATAATCCTCACACGTGCTGGGTGGTGCAGCAGCTTTACCGTTTTATCTTTACGATACGACCGCTACGGCAGCTTCCTTCGCCTTCACAATCTCCAAGTGCAGCCCTGTTCCAGGCTTTGTATCAGCGCGAAATGAACCATTTCTGTGGTCTTATCGTGACGCCAAAATACACTGGTTGAATGTTCCAACACGAATTTCTGTTGCCACTCATCCGCCAATTAATTGTGCTTGCGGTATGGTTTTGAGTTCTTCCTCTCTATTCCCATTTATTCTTAAGGTCCCACCTCAGTTAGACTTGTACCAGCCTTTTTGCACGGCATTGACGAGAGTGTGGGTGAGTAATGCCTTGTCTGACCTTCAGTCCCACCGTTGATCACGCAAGGCAGGGCGGTTGGTGCCGAGACTACACCTAATTAATATTCGAAGTTTCAGATGCAACACATAAATTATACATCGGTCAGCATAGAGTAAGCTACTACTTCATACTGGTATGCAGCGTTCTGATCTCGATAATGAGGAATCGCTTAAAAGGCACGACTCGGAAGCTATCATTGCGCAGCTGATATGCTTTGTATAACGCGGAGTTGGACAGCTTGCTCGTGACTGCGGTATAATTGTATCAATCAGTTGTGCAGTGTTTCAAGCGTTAACGTAACAATCGAACGTGGTATGCATTGGCAACTCTAATGGAGACCATCCACTTGGCGCAAGAGTGCTTGGCGTCCTCCTTTTGTCCCCTTGAGCCCTTGCTTGTCCTGTCCTGAGCTTGGCGTCGGAGGTCCTGACAGATCGGGCATTCCAAAATGGATCCGAAGGTGTCAATCATTTCCCAAAGTTCTTGTCTGTGGCACAGTTGCAGGGTTTGATCATGTCCTTGGCAAGTCGTTCTCCTAAGAAAATCCGCAGCCGTGGCGTCTGGACTCTGCAAGGGAAGAGGGTTGCGTGCACGTTACAAAGGACGATGATGAAAACTTAAGAGTGTGCAGATTACCTACACGGTCACGATGACGACTGTGGGGTAGCTATCCAAATGGTCTAACTACCATTGGTTCTTGATTGACATCAAGAGGTATTTCCTTAGAATGTCATGAGTACGTATACACGACCACAGTGCCTGTCTTTCTATTCCAGAATATTAGAGCGCTAGTTCTATCGGATCGCGTGGTATAGCTCCGCCATGAGAAATTTCAAAGTTGTGAATGCGCTGTTGTCGGTAACGTCCGGATAAAGATGAGGAGAACATACCATCGGGCGTCTTGCAGCTTGGTGAAGCCAGATTGGCGTGTCTCAAAGGTGATGATGGGATGTTGAATGAAAGAGAAAGGGATCCCCTGGATCGACAATGTTATTAATACATGCAGAGTCCGGAACTGTTCATGAAGGTGGGATTCTGGAGAGAGTAAGTACCTGTTCTCCCGTTCCGCTCCGGAGAGAGGATTCCGATCAGTAACGATGGTGAAAGCAGGAGGTCAACAGAAGCCTTTGACTGTCCACGGCGCCAAAAAAACGTTATCCGTCAACGTTGACAGTAATGAGTCACTATCGGTGAGGCGGCGGCCAAGGGTAGGTTAAACGCTCATGGAACTAGAACACCTACGGCAAATATGCAGGCTAGCGTTGAGGAGAGCCAACTTCTTCGGGAATGCTGAATGGAGATTATCGGGAGTTGTGTTTACGATATCGAACTAGCTAGCGTTGCTGTACAATACTGGTGTTTCTTGGCAAAAAGGAATCCGAGTCTTTCCGGACATTGGATCGTACACGGTGATCTCCGAACGGTATTAATTGGTCTTGGTGCCAAGAGAGTGGCATCGCTTGGCACGCTGGCAATTCTTACGCCAAGAAATTGAACTTTACTTGGCATACAAAGGAGTTGCTTCTTACCATTATAAAAATGAAAATGAATGGGACCTCCTCGAATGGTCTTCTTGTCCCAGATTTTGTAACACTTGGCTACCTTCAGGACACCTTCCACATGCAACCTCCAACCGACTCACCTTCTCCTCCAACTCACTCACCCAAATCTCATTCACAATCTCCAGCACCAGAATCGTCTGTCTCTGAGTCCTACCCATGCCAATGGCTCGATTGTTCTTCCGCTTTCAATGATCCTGAAATCCTCTACAATCATCTCTGCAACGACCATATCGGACGAAAGAGCACCAATAACCTCTGTCTTACTTGTAAATGGAAGGATTGTGGTACCTCATGCGCAAAGCGCGACCATATCACAAGTCATCTTCGAGGTAAATATTCCCTTTCGACTCACTCCTTGTTTTAATCTGAAATCCCCCTTTAGTCCACACCCCTCTCAAGCCCCATGTGTGCGAGGTTCGACTTATTTATTTTTTTCGCCGCTCTCTTCACCTCAACCCCGTTGGTAGATTTGCAAGAAACCGTTTAAGCGCCCGCAGGATCTCAAAAAGCACGAGAAAATTCATACAGAGGAGCATCATGCCCAGCACAAGCACTCAAAGGCAATTACCGTAAATGACCCTGCCTATATATCTCGTGTCCGAGGCGACTCTCTTCCTACAAAATCCGCTCTTAATAGGCCGTTTGCTGGTAAGCTCCAAGGCACAGCACCCAGCAGTGCTTTGCCCAAAGTTCCTTTTGCTCGTACACGCCCACGTTCCGGTGTAGCAGACGGTTAGTTCCGCCTCCCCCATCATTACTCCGCTGACATCGGATCCTAGGCGGACACTACAGCGTTTTACCCACTCCTTCTCCTGAACTTGAAACTGTCCCTCACCCATCCCGCCACGTGCCTTACGATGTATTTCTCCACAATCAGGCCCCTTCATGGGACGGCGTGAGATCTGACCCACGTGCCCCTAATCGTAACAAGAGGTCCCTAGAATATAATGTCGACGACTTCTTCACTGAAATGAAGAAGAGGAAGGTCAATCCTGCTTACGACACTCGTACGTCTATCTCACTCTCCTTGAGATATCATATCTGATTGACAAATCGACAGACATGGTCGAGCGTCTCAACAGTCTTGCATATGCTCAAGACGACGGACATTATGACGAGTTTAATCCGCGCTCCGTATCTTTTGATGTCCGCACACCGGAGGAACTAGCTGCGGTGAACGAGTTTCTGGTAACCCTTGGACGGGACGTGACTGCACCGAATCACCGTGGTTCTCAGGATCTATCCGGCCGATTCTCGCCATCGTCTTACTTTGATGCCGATAGCCTCAGTCAGCTTGGGCTCGCCGGCATGCCTGGACTGGTAGGTCCAGGGACGGCATACTCTCACGATGCCACGTATTCACAGACTGCGCACCCGTCACACCAATATGCTGCCGGTTATCCTTCTCCGCCCTCAATTGGGAGGTCTTCGCATCCATCTGTGCAGCAGAATCAATACAATCCTGTTTATCCCCCTATGCACACCTCTGCTCCTAGTGCCTACTCGGAACACTATACACCTTCCAATCAGGGTCGTATTGTGGCACCGGCTGCTCACGAGTACCTCCATACACCATCTTCATATGCTACCTCGGGTTACCATTCCTCGTCCAGTCCCCAAGGGCACTTCCACCCTACACCTCCGTTGGACCCGACGTCTCCCCATTCTTCCAGTTCTACCCCTTCGAATGCCACACCACCACACCACTCGTCGATGTCGGACTCTTACGCAGAGTTCAGCTCACTTCGTGGTCCTCGTGGCGCTCCTCCACCGGTACAAATGGCTGCACCAGAGTATCATCACAAAATGCGGACAATGATCCCGTTGTTGAAAACCGCTCCTGGTACTGCACCCGAACCGGCATCACCCAAGTTCTCCACGACCACCTATCGCAGACCTCTAGCACAACTCAGTTCGATGTCGTCGTCATCATCATCATCTGTAGCGTCGTCCAGTAAATTGTACCCACTACTACTTCCCGAAGATTCAGACTTGAAACTGCCATCACTCAAGCCTGATGCAGGTCCGTTCAGGCTCCCACCCCTTAGTGAGATGTACCGCCCGCCCTCACCCCTGATGTCTACCCCACGTTCCCCATCCACATCTCGCGGGACGACGCCTAGTTCGACACGTTCATCGCCTACGTCCTCTCACAGCATAATCCCGAGCCGCCGATCAGTCGCCGAAACATCGGAAAGCGAGGAACTCGTTAGACAGGTTGGGAAGATCGAGTTAGACCACATGACGAAGGAGGTCACGCCGGAAGACCGCCGAAAACATGCAGAACTCATACGTAACCTTCTTGTGAGGATCAACGAGGATTACAAGAAGCGTTTTGGCACTCCGCAGGCGCCTTCTAAGGATTCGCGAACGCAGCAGCGTTCTCGGGATGTGGAGATGACTGCTACTGCATAGGTGTTGGAATGTTGAATATCATCACAGCTCTTTTTTTTGCTCATTGAACAATTTTACTTGTACAGAGGTTTATTGCGAGGCACATACGTTACATTATTGTAGAACTGAATGCACAACGAACCAAATAGACAGGGAATGCAAGAGCGTGACGTTATGATCTCTTGAGTGTAAGTTTAATCTTCGGAGCAGATCCTGAAGGAGTAGGAGGTATCATCGGATCTACATCCTCCATTGCAGAAACTGGAGGACTAGTCGCCAAAGGAGAAGGAACTGGTGCCCCGAAACCAGACCTGTTAAACCCGCTTAGACTGGACATACTGGGTGTCATGGGTGGTGGACTAGTTGCAGACGCCGGAGCGGCAGGAACAGGCGCTGTTCCACTATTGAATTCAGCCCAACGCGGACATTTACGGTTAGTTTCTTGTCCCGAAAAGTTAGCTAAGTACAACTCGGAAGGAAGACGAGAGTGACGTACTCATATGGCCCATCTGTCCGCAATGGCCACAACGTCTCTGAACGAACCATAAGCATCAATTCTCTCGCTGGCGCCGTTGAAACTCACGGTTGTATCGGGTTTGAGGGGCCGGGTAAGCTGCATTGGGGTGCCGCCTTCCTTGACAATCTTCGCATTCTTCCGATGCAGACGCCGCTCCTGGTTCTTCTTCATTCTAGCAATTTGTTCCTCCAATCTACGAGGGTGTTCCCACGTTATTTCTACAGCTGGACAAATAAGAGCGGCTACTTACCGTTTCTTGTACCTCTTATCCTTGTCCGCATCACCCGTTGGCGCGAGATTATCGGCAAGTGTTGCTTCTTCCTCCAATATCTGCCGCGCACGCACATATGCACGTATGACAGCAGCATCACGTATGATTTCAGTTTGCCATTCGTCATCGACCTAGACCCCACGGGTAAATATTTATTACCAAGTAAAGTAAACGAAACCATACCAGTCGCTTAATTCGCAGCACTTTACGACTGCCATCTGGACCTATACTCATCTCTCGGTCCCGCTCCAAAGAAGAAGCTCGGCTGAAAGCAGGTGATGCAGGGCCACCTGGTGCTGGTGACATTGCAGGAGAAAAGGGCGTTTCGTTCCTGAGTGATGTTTGGCGTTGCGGTTTCTTGACTTCAACAATAGGGGCTTCATCTTCTTCCGTTAACTGTGGCTCGTCCTTCCTGCTTAATGAATCGAATTGAGCTTTCCATATCCGCTCGATCTCGGATTTATAAATCTGCTGCTGTTCGGCAACATTGTAACGGTGTGCGGACTTTGGTCTATTTTCTGCCTCGGCTAACAAAAAAGAATATGGTTAGGCCAGTAGCTTTGTGTCGCAATGAAACTGTAATACCTAGCTTCTGTTCGTAATCTTCACCAGCTTTTACAAAGATATCCTTCATGGAGATACGGATAAAACTGAATGCTTCTCCACGCCCAGTAGGATCCCCTTCGCCGTGCAACCGAAGCATGGCTTTAGCCTGGGTAGCGAATAAGAAGTTCTTCGTCGTGATCCACGGAGCTAGCTGTTGCTCAACGGAGAGCTTAGTTTCGCCCTCGTCATCATCCGCAGTGTCGGCCGTTTGAGTGTAGCCAGAGTCTTGGAGATGACGCTGCCCAACCTGCATGCTCTCCATCAAGACGACTTGCTCGGGACCAACCATCTTCAGCATGTCCGCATCGCTAGGAATGGTTACCGTAGGTTTGAGGCGCCAGAAACCTTGATGGGGACCACGCCTGTGATACTCCATGAACTCTTTTAGCCTCTGTCGCATCTGGAGTTCATTTTGATCGGGAAAGTACTTCATCAATCTTGATATTTTTAGCCGCTCTTCGTTGCTCTTTTTCAGGAGCTTGAAGGCAATTATTTGTAGACGATACTTGATGGTGTTAGTAATTTTCCGAGAGTGCGGACCTGGTACCTCAGTAACAGGGTAGGTTTGTCCGATTACGAAAAGGTTTTTGATTTCACGCAAGTAGTATCGCGTTTCGCCTTTCGTGGTGCTCCTATCGTGTAATCAAAAAATTTGTCTGATCATCAATTCATGGATCCGTACCTCACGGCCAAGAAGTCGGTAGAATAAGGCTTGTGACGGAAGAGCGGGGCCCGCACGAGGTTATTGTACAGTGCCGGGAATGTTTGGCCAGGATAGACGTAGCCAAACTTCATAAAGGGGGATTCATCTTGGGGCTCAAGGACAAAGGGCACCCCGAGGTCGAGCTTAATAAACCAAATAAACCACATAAATTAAGTGCACCGACTCATTATTTGGTTCATACCTTCGGCATGTAGTCGTCCTTTTCGTCTTTCTTACGATAATAGTTCACCAACGCGCTACCCATACCGAAGTTGGGTATAATCGGAGGATGCTCTTCCTAAAAGAATCACTCGTTATTTCCGATCACATCAACAGGAAACGAAGACTGACGGAATACTCCCAAAGGACGAAGTTACTCGTGTCCTTGAGGCTCAAGTCTGTCGTACGATGCAATCCCTCGCCAATATTGCCTCCCTTACCAACCTTGCGACCGGCTTTGTCTTTTTTCTTCTTTGCCGTGCGGACTTTGCTGAAGTGGATATCAATATTGGTTGGGAACTGCAAGGCGGGCCGGTGGAAAGAACGGGCTTCTTGCTTTGAAAGCCTTGTCTTGTACTATTTGAAATGTATAAGCCCACTGAATGCTGAAAACCTCTTTACGTACAAAGGGAAGTTGGAGCTTCTGAGCAGGATAGGCATGCTCGACGACAAGTTGTCCGAACGTCTGGCGCACACGGTGACGGCCACCCTCTTTCGACACCTCGTAAAAGTGGTCATTGGACAGGTTGAATTTATCGCGAGATTGAGCATCATGCGCTCGAAGTCGCTTTTTCGGCATGACAGTCTCTGCGATTTATTTAGTAACGATGCTCGTATTAAGAGGTGAGATAGAACTACCTTGAGGGTGCTCTTCTGCAATATCTTCCTCGTTGAGTTCCAGTTGGGTGAAATCGCGAAAAGGAGCATTTCGGCTCCAGATAATGCTCTGCGTCCAGGCGCCCGACTCAAGCGCTTTGTTGACCGGAGTGGTGAGGTTGTTGTTTTCAACGGTAGAGGGTGCAGCTGTCTCGATTGGCTGATACACAATCTCGTCCTCCCAGTTGGACAGAAGCACCAAATCAAAACTTCTGTCATGCAGAGGAAGTGTCACAGGGACGTCTGATTTTTGCCGCTCCTACAAATGATGAGGTCATTGCCATGAGCACCTGCGATACTGCTCACCTCAAGGGCCCGCAGTAAGTCATGTTCGATACTGCCAGCGGACATGACAGCCTCCACGCGTTTGTTCTCGACCTGCCGCTTGGTATCACCAACTACGGCATCAAGGAAACCCCTTGGAACATCACGTTTCCGAGGATAAACACTCTCAGCTATAGAATGGTTAACATTCTTGAACACCTCGTGGTACAATCCATACCCTGTAAGGGCCTCTTTGTTATCCTTGACCTCTTGACCGTATACCCTTTGAACAACTCTGAGAAGTCAAGGACCCTGTCCTTCTCGAAGGCTGGAAAGCGTTCATAGACAGTCTTTGGTCTCTCCACCAGCCGCTTCACTACTCTGACGCGCTTCCCCTTAGGACGCATGCCAACAGGGGATTGAACCTCCATCTTTACAATGTCCTCCGGCATTTCTGTTTCAAACTCCTTGTCCACCTCATCCTCAAAGTCCTCTCCCTGATCCGCACCAACAGCTTCATCGTCGTCATCCCACTTGTCACTGTAAATCTGTTTTGCATCAAATGCAGATAATCCAGAGATACCAAGGCTCCCGGGAAGATCGCCTGAAGAGAGGGATAAGCCTGTCAGAACATTGTTCAATGAGAAACCTGTAAGCGTGGAGATGACGGAATCTTCATCCTGTATCGGCGGTGAGAAGCAAGCTTGCCAAGGAAGAGACCTGATACTCACTTGGTTCGCCATGTCCAATGTGCTTGAATGACTGCTTGTGTGAATGGGTAGCTATGTAGCAAAGTGCTGAGGAAGCTTGTGGGTTCGGTGTACAAGCTCTGTAGTGGTTGTACAGCACAAACAGCTTCGAGGTTGCACGCGCCGTCTTCAAGAGTATAGCTGCTAATACGGCTGACAAATACTTATGCTGACCAAGAATGGTATTGGACTGGAACAACTTAAAGTATCCTTAAGGCGTTCAGGCCTGACCAGTGACCATCATGTCATTGTCCATGAACAGAGACCTCGCCAAAAGCATCGAAGTATGAACAATTAGCTACGATTAACTTTCAATTCATGGTTACTCCCAGGCATTCCGTACAGCCGTCTCTGAGACTGCAGAAGACATCGTCTTTCGTGTGTTCCCAAACAAGGTGAGCGTTGAGCTGTCCTCCTTGCCTGTTGCTCATGTGCATTTAGATAATGTATGTTACAATTGTTATACACCTTTCCTCGTGTCTCACTCGTATACAGTGAACTTACGCGCTTGATCGAGTCCACGAAGGCCGACGATTCACCCTACCAAATATCTCGGGCCGCTGAATCCACCGACACTACCGTTTACCCTCCACCATCATCGACAGCGGAAAATGGTCCGTCATCTAGCAAGCGTAAGCGCAGTGACGACGGAAGTGCCATGTCCGCCCGCATGAACGAGACCGTCCATGCTAGATATCCAGAGCTTATGCACGCCAACAAGCACATCCTGAAGCTGCACGAGACAGTCAAATCAGAGTGTGCACAACTATCTGACTCTTGTGTACGTATCCGACTGTTTATCCGGATATTTTCCTCACGAAACAAACAGGACAAGGTCAAATTATGGGTGAACTTAACCATGCCCAAGTATGTGCTATTCCTCTTGTTCTCTTATTTGTCTTGACATACATTATAGGATTGAAGAGTGAGCCTGTTCTCTTTTCAGTAGTGCACCTTCTGATGGTTTTCTCGTGAACAGTGGTGACAACTTCGGTGAGTGATGAGGTCTTATTTGCGACGCCGAAACTGACATTGTCTGACACCTCAAGGTGTTCAAATTCAAGAAGGTGAGTGATGATGTACTGACTCTGGCATTGGTTTAATAGGTTTGCAGAGGTTCTCAGCGAACTTCTCCGGTCGCAAGAGACCGCGTACAATTTTCGTGACAGCGTTCGTCAACATCATCTGGGAAGGGCAAAGATCTGCTCAAAACTCGTCAAGTACCCCCACATAGAAGATTACACGGTACGTGCTTCTCGTGTGTTATAATCTAAAACCTTTCGTGATCGGACTGCCCTTCCATCAGCTGAGCTTGAAGGAACACGATGAGAAGCTGCTTTTCTTTGCTCGGCAGAACCTTGTAGACATTCGCAATGTGTACGCTGTCATGACTGATATCTTGCACAAGAATATTACAAAGGCACGTTATTTGTATCATCCTTTTGTCTTCTCGGCTTATACTGTGTAGATTCGAACACCGAAGGGGAACAATGGCGTTGGACTCTACTGATGGAGAGCAGTTTCAGTACACCTACCGTACCCACCCTGATAATCACACTAAGTGTCTGGTGGTTGACAAGTCGTTTAACGTGCAGATTTTTTTGCGACAACAATCGACGTTCATTAAATTCGAGGTGTGTATCTTCGGGAAGTCTACTTTTGCATCAGCTACGTAGCAGGCAGCAAGGGTTTGTATTGCCCATGAGCACAACTACACTGATATCGTTTTGAAGATGTTGAAACCATCGAGTGCGGTGCTTAAGACTGTGCCTGGTATCTGTGGGTGCCAGTGAACTTCCTTGACATCCTTTTGACCCTGGTGAACGAAGAGGAGTTGCGGCGGGACATCGCGTGCACCATCTGGTGTATCATTCATCGGTGTACCTACTTCGTCGTCGTCTGGTTCAACTCCAAGGTCCCAAAGGGTCACCTGGTCGTCCGCGCCAGACGCAACGAATATCGAGTCTTCGGTCGGGTGCCACTCGATAGAAGTTATGGGGGCATTGTGCCATTTGAAAGAGGCGACAGGGCTAGGGACAACTGCGGTAGACCTTCATAATATATGTAAGTGCAGGCCTCAGGATGTAATCGAACCTGGGCATACCCTTTCTTCTGGACATTTCGTAGGTCCCAAACCTTGATGCCGCCTTCATCACCACCACTGAGAAGGAGGTAACTAGAATTTCTATTCCAGCTAATGACATTCACGTCACTCTCATGTGCTGGATCAATTCCGGCTACACTTCGCCGTCCTTTACTGCGCACGTCCCAGATTTGCACGCTGCAGTCCGCAGAGCATGATGCGAAAACGGTAGGTTCAGATGGACTCCATTGTAGATCTTCGATGCTGGAGGTATGTGACGTGAACGACTGAGAAAGGGCATTGAATCCCGATGGTGTGGTTGTCGTCAGGTATATCTTTGAGTGCACGTCTCCGGTGAGTAGACGTAGCGATGAGGGATTTAGATCTCCTGATGAAGCCCAGTCCATTGCAAATCCTTCAGCACGGCCATGCGAGTTAATTGTGAAAACTGGCTTATTAGTCCTTAGTTTGTCCCAGGAGTATCCCGGAACGTCAAGAGACTCGATGAGCGGCCTGATATCCCATATGTGAACTTTGCCAGTGTCAGCCCACGTTGCAGCATAGTAGGATTGCGATGCTGGAGGTAGAGGTGATAATGGCGGCAAGGGTTGAGCACGAACACGGTTTACGCCGCCCAGGTGAGGTACTGAACGGAATTCCAATACAGCATCTTCATCGAGCGCATCGTCATCCTCCTCGTCCGAATCTGAATCATCTACGCACATCGCGAGCATTTATGAGAATATAATCAACAACAAAATGTGATTATCATTACCTCCGTCTTTTTGTGTTTTATGCAGTGAGCTCATTTTGAAGACAGTAAGCTCATTTTTACTCGCTTGATCTGCTTGTGTTCCAGCGACAAGATATGCAGTTGCTGGGTATCGCTGCCGCTCGTCCCCAAAACTGTCCCGGAGGACATCAAATGACAAGCAAGGCCATGTGACATTCATTGAATGGCGCATGATATACACTGAGTCGTCAGGCTCCAGAATCTCGTCCTTTCCAAGGACATGTGTTCCGGGGATAAATGCCTCTGGAGCAGGAGGTTGTTCTTCAGACTCCTCGATAGCGGGCATGACTTCATCCACATCCATCCCTAAACAACATAAACTATGAGCTCCAGTGTGAAGCGATATTAAAAGCACAATCACGCACCATCTTCACCGTCCCCAGCCTCCCCATCGACCGCATCGTCTTCGGATTCGATTTCATCCTCCCATGCATCCTCGAACTCGCCGATATCATTGACTTCAGTCTCATCGCGTTTAGCCCCACTTCCGGAGGCCTTTGGGAATGCTTGTCCATCTGTTGTCCTGTCGGATGCGCTTCGTTTGGACATTTCGCATGGAAGAATTAGTTGGCTATTGCTAGATCTCAAAATTATCATCAAGCACGTGGTTAGCTGATCGTCCAAAACAGTAGTAGTGCACTGTGG
>PVXU01008021.1:0-10954 GCA_002994865.1 Rhizopogon parksii | reverse complement strand
GCCGAAGCTCAGAAGCAAAGAACTCGACATCGAGTCCGCATGCCTCGCTCGGAGACGACGCCTGTGCACCACCAGAGTCGTATTGGCATATTCCTTGGACGTGGATGTGATGGGATCCTTGTGCATCGGGTCCTGGGGTAGCTCGATCAGTTAAGTAGCAACCTTGACGGTATCAAACACACCACGAGCGGCATTGACGACTTTCAGTCGCTCAGACAAGTCACGAAAAATATCATCTGGCCTGGCTGGCTCGCCATGGATGTTACCTGTGTCTCTCCGACATCCCGCACGAAGTGAGCAAATGATGCCGCACATGAAGGGTCTGAGAGACTTCACTAATTGAATTCGTCGATCATTTGGTAAGGCAACTCATGCACGAAGGGTCAACAGTCTTTGATTTATTTTGCTACTTCCACAACACGTATAATAACCCAAAATACAGTCTTCACACAAAATATGTTTGAGGACAACGCAGAATAAAATCTATCGAAACATGTTAAGGTCAAGTTGGTCGAACGTTTTTCATCCACACAATTAAGCAGAGTATGAGCTGGCAGAGACGTTGCCTCCACGGCCAGTCCAGTTGATGTCTAGACGTAACTCGGTGAAAAACGTGCGTGAGGATGAAGACGGTTCACATACGGATGTCTTTGTCCTTAAGCAGGCGGGGGTTTTCCATACCAGGCTGCACACGGAAGGTGTGTGCACCAAAGTAATCACGCTAAACAACTGGTGAGCATGTTATTACATTGGGAAATAATGTTAGTATACCTGAGCCTGGAGGAGGTTAGCGGGAACAATCTCGCTCCTGTAACCATCGAAGAAGGCGAGGGCAGTCGAGAAAGCGGGAGTAGGGATACCCCAGAGAACAGCCTGAGCAATCATACGCCTCCAGCCGGGTTGTGCGGTGTGGACAGCTGCACACAGTCATCAGACAGGCACAAAACACAACGGCCAATTATACGAACCCTTGTTGAAGAAGTCATCGAAAAGCAGGGACTCGAGGTCCTTGTTCTTCTGGTAGGCGGCGGTGATGTCACCAAGGAACACACTCTGTAACAAATATTATAAGTCTGAGAACTGACGATTAGGATGTACGTACCTTGATGATGCATCCGCCTCGCCACATTTGGGCAATACCAGCGTAGTTCAAGTTCCAGTTCATCTAGATTCCTCATTTGAGACTCTGCGAACTTCGGTAACAAGGATGTTGCTAACCTCCTTAGCAGTCTCTCTCATGAGCATGAAGCCCTGCGTGTAAGAAATGATTTTGGAGGCATACAATGCCTGCTCCAGGTCATCAATGAACTGTTTCTTGTCGCCATGGAATGCCTCTTTTTGAGGGCCATTGATGACTTTGCTGGCGCGGACGCGCTCATCCTTGATAGCAGACAAGCAACGTGCAAACACAGCCTCACCGATAAGGGTGACTGTTAATTTAAAAAACCGCGATTATTTGGTTAGACTTCGCAATTAGTTCGGACGAATGGCATCATACCAGCAGTGCCAGCGTCAAGGGCAGCAATTGCTGTCCATTTTCCGGTACCCTTCTGACCTGCCTTGTCAAGAATTTTGGTGACGAGAGGAACACCATCGTCGTCATTGAATTTCAGAATGTTGGCAGTAATTTCAATGAGGAAGGAGTCAAGGACACCCTTGTTCCAGGTGGTGAAGATGTCAGCAATCTCGCTCTCAGAGATACCAAGACCGCGCTTGAGAATGTCATAGGCCTCAGCGATCAGCTGCATGTCACCATACTCGATACCTGAAATAATGACGTTAACCGAGAAACTACACGAAGGTAGATAATAATCACCATTGTGAACCATCTTGACGTAGTGACCAGAACCAGTCTCGCCAACCCAGTCACAGCAGGGTTCACCGTTGACCTGAGCAGCGGTTTTCTGGAAGATCTCCTTGATGGCGGGCCAGGCAGCGGTGGAACCACCAGGCATGAGTGAGGGACCGTGACGAGCGCCCTCCTCACCGCCAGAGACACCAGAGCCAACGAAAAGGAGGCCCTTGGCTTCAAGCTCCTTGGTACGACGGATGGAATCAGGGTAGTGGGAGTTACCACCATCGATGACGATGTCACCCTTCTCCAAGTAGGGCTCGAGTTGCTGAATGAAGCTGTCGACGGCAGGACCGGCCTTGACAAGGAGGATGATCTTGCGGGGGCGCTTGAGTTTTGCGCAGAGCTCCTGGATAGAGTGGGCGCCCTGTACATTGGTGCCTGTAATAATAACTCCAGTCAGCAATGGGAATGAGGTATGAGGTCATATGTGACCTTTTGCCTCGTTGGCGAGGAAATCATCGACTTTGCTGGTTGTACGGTTGTAGGCGACAACGGTGAAACCTTTGTCGTTCATGTTGAGGATCAGATTTTGACCCTTTGGCAAAGTTCAGATCATGATGAAAGGCTGATATGAGTAGATGTCTTACCATGACGGCCAGGCCGATGAGGCCGATATCACCTCTGGGTGAATAAGATAAGATGGTCAGCGGCGATGGGGACTGCAAGGAGGAATAAGACATACGTAGGGGCAGACATTGTTGGTATGTGGATGATGTGGTTGCAGGAAGAAGAGGGGGAGATGATGGTCTTAAGAAAGAAAGATGAGATTACATAGATCAAGGAACGCAGCCTCCGCAATGGCGTGAGATAACAAAGATCAATTTCCTCCCACTTGATTACAATGCAAATTCACTTATCGGAGGTAGACGTTGTAATCATCCTTCTCATGATCTACCTCGATTGCAGTGTATCCAGGCCAACATCGTCCCCATAGCTGGCGCGAGGCGTCCTAGCCAGTGAGTATAACCACCCTGTCGTGGGCGACCGAGTGAAAATTAGTTCAAAAATGCATGTTCGACTGCGAAACAAATGTCGGCGACTCACCCTTATCTCACGCAAGAGCACAGGCTGCCGCCAGCCAGTGAAATACTCTTCGCTCGAACCAATCGCAATTCTATTGTCCGCGAGAGATTTATTGGCTGGTTCCCAGTCCTGTGGCGCCTAAGGAGCGCGTGCGCCGGAACCGTGTCTAACTTACCACGGACTTCCAGCACATCCCATCTTGCGATCCTAATTTTGCTCTACGAGCCCTGAGTCTACGACTAGCTTATGTAGAGCCTATTAGCCCGAGCCTATTCTAGATATTAACCGGTATCGGCTTACTTACCTTCTGTCCCACTCTTTTATTGGCACCAAGTCAACCAAAGTGACACATGTCATCATCATTATCCCGACACTCTTTCCCGCTCTCCATTAATCCAGTCCAGAAACCGGGAGTAGTGTGCGAAGGATGGTTGCTCAAGAAGAGAAGGAAGAAGATGCAGGGTATGGTCCTTAACTGTCCTTGACCCTGACCTCTTTTACCGGCTAATGAATCTGACATCGTGATAGGATTTGCACGCAGGTACTTCGTCCTCGACCAGTCCGGTTCCTTGTCCTACTCCATCGATCCAAAGCGTCCTATACGTGACCAGATATTCCTCCCTCATGCTGCGCTATCCACTGCTGTCGGGCGTAAAGATATACACGTAGACTCGAGTAATGCCACGTTTCATATCAAGTGTTTGACTACAAATGACTTCAATACATGGCTAACTGCAATGAGGTGAAGTCGCAGTTCTGAAATACTAATGTGTTTGACACTGAGACCACGGTAGACAGTTTGTCCTTCCTGATGGACGGCGGTCCACTGTGGGGAAGACGGTGACCCCTCGGCTGAGCCAATCCCAGTACCATAGATCCGGCTTCATCGCCGAAGATATAGGCTCTGTATGGATTGACCTCGCTTGGTACTAATGCACGTCGCTGACATGTCCAACAGACAATATCTGAGTTGGAGGCTGCTCTAGTCGCCTTCCAATCCGAACATACGCAAGAGAGGAGTCACTCATCACTCAAGTCCAAGTCGGAGAAGGATAAGCACCATCATCCTAAAGATGTTTTCAACATGTTCAAAAAATGTCTGTCCTCCACCTTTCTTTTGTAACTCTGGATCTAATTCCTTTCAGCCCATAATGTTAATGAGGACGGCACAGTACCAAAGAGCAACATCGATACCCCATCATCCATTCACTTTCAACGAATTCGTGTAGCGCTTGCATCTCTCAAGTCACAACATGCTGCCCTACTCAAGTCCTTGCAGCCCGTACATGATGGCACGGGTCCATCGACAGCTCGCGGCTCTCCTCTTTCACCTACCACAGAAGAGAATGAAGAAGAGCCTCTCTCAGCTTCACGCTTCAATACAGCGCTCTCGCATAGATCAAGACTGGCGATATCCATGTCGAGTCTGAGCGACAGTGCCAACATAGAATGGTTCGACGCCGAGGATGATCTAGGCCAAGAGTTTCTTCTCGATGAGCCCACACCAGGGGAGGAGAGAGAACTCTCAGTCCCCCACTCTGAGACTAGCAGCTTGCATCCATCCGAATCTAGCGATGAGGAGGAGCTTTTCCCTCAAATCCATGATGCAGATCCCTCTGTGAATGCTCGTGAAGTGGTGCGACGGACGCGCTTACCGTCGGGACCGGTCGTTGATGAGGGCAGCTTGTTCGCCATTCTCAAGAACAATATCGGAAAGGTGATTTGTCTCGTTCCGGATAACACAGACCCATAGCTAATGGACGTGTCGAAGGACTTGACCACGATCGCCTTGCCTGTATCGTTCAACGAGCCCTTGACCATGTTGCAACGCACAGCCGAAGAACTGGAATATTATAACTTGTTACACCAAGCGGCGGAAGCCAAGGATCCCACGCAGCGCTTATGTTTCATTGCTGCGTTTGCTGTGTCTGGGTACGCACACACGAAGTATCGGTCCGGTCGAAAAGGCTTGTAGGTACACTTGATTTCCCTTCTTCTGTCGATGGCCCTGATAATTCGCATAGCAATCCCATGCTCGCTGAAACGTACGAAGACGTGCGAATGAGGTTCCTGGCTGAGAAAGTGTCCCACAATCCTGTCATCATTGCATACCGCGCGGAAGGCAAAGGCTGGGAATTGAACGCAACATCGGCCGGGAAGACTAAATTTTGGGGTGGGCGTCATGTTCGGCAGTGATACCGGTAGTTGACGAGTTTTCTGCAGGCAAGAGCCTGGAAATCATCCCTCTTGGGACAACACGGCTAAGCATTGGGAATGAAAAGTATGAATGGTGAGAGCAATATGCCATCATGTCTTTGCTGTGGATTACTCTAAGACCGGCAGGAACAAACCTTCGTCGTTTATGCGAAACCTGATGATGGGCACAAAGTACCTAGAACACTGTGGCAATATGACGATCGAAAACACGACGAGTGGTGCAAGCTGCGTTCTCGATTTCAAGCAAAGCGGGTACTGGGGTGCATCAAACGAGGTCTCTGGCGTGATTCTCTCTCCGTCCCGCGAGGTATTTGCTCGAATAGAAGGCAAATGGGATGAACAAATTGCGCAAGCTCTGGACTCTTCCCACTTGCATGTCCTCTGGCGCATTACTCCATTTCCGAAAGAATCCCTCCAATACTATGGCTTCACGGCGTTTGGCATGACCTTGAACGAGATCACGAACGACCTGGAGGGCCGTTTGCCTCCTACAGACTCACGGTTCAGGCCCGATGTTCGTGCACTGGAAAACGGGGATGATGACGAGGCGGAGGCTCAGAAGACGCGTCTTGAGGAGATGCAGAGGGATAGGCGGAAACGTGGGGCGGACCGAGCTCCACGGTGGTTCAAGCGCCATGGAGAAGACTGGAGATACGTCGGGGGATATTGGGAGGCCAGGGCTAGGGGGTGGAAAGACACCCCGGTAGAACCCCTTTGGTGATATGCTTAGAATACGAGAACTTTGGCATAGAAATCTTATGTAAATTATGATGTGGACAGTGGCATCTTCAAGTTCAACGTCAGATGATCAACGGGTATTTCCAGAAATGGATGTGCTTTACTTACCGAAGTTAGAAATTAGAATGATCGAAACTTGTAAACCGAAAACACGCCAGTGAAGTGCTAGCGGCAGTCGTGGAGGGAAGCAGAGGATGAATATGTCTTTAACAGCCCTGCATAGGAGTTCTCTCTCTGCAGGACCTACTCTCCGGCGATGTCTGGCAACACATGCATCGTCTTACGAAAAAGATTGTTCTTCAATCACTCCGCCATATGCTCGGCTTGTTGAAAAATTGGAACGCGTTCGGGAGCTTCTGAACAACCGCCCGTTGACATTGGCTGAAAAGATCTTGTACAGTCATCTCAATGACCCGGAGAAGAGTTTATCTGGAGGAGGGAAGATCAGAGGAGAGAGCTACTTGCAGCTCTCGCCTCAGAGAGTCGCAATGCAAGATGCCTCCGCCCAGTATGTTATTACTGCACATTATTTGAACTGGTCTTAATAATGTACTTTTCTATAGAATGGCTTTGTACGCATTATATTCGCTCTGGGAAGAAACTCATGAATTTGACCTTCCTCTTGATCAGGCTGCAGTTTATGAGTGCCGGTCTCTCTCGATGTGCTGTTCCAACTAGCATACACTGTGACCACCTCATCCAAGCTATTGATGGTGCTGAATCTGACTTGAAGGTATGATTTATTCCCAATAACTGCACGTGTTGCTCATGACACATACAAAAGAGGTCAATTGCCTCCAATCAAGAGGTGTTCGATTTCCTGGAAAGTGCCGCCCGCAAGTATGGTATCGAATTCTGGCAACCAGGCTCGGGCATCATTCACCAAATTGTACTCGAGAATTATGCCGCTCCGGGAATGCTCATGTGAGTGCATCCGTGTTATATGCGCCCTACAAGTTTTGAAAGATGAAAATAAACAGGCTGGGAACAGGTAATTAGCCTCGCGAGGAGTTGAGTCTTTGAGCTGACCTGGTAGTAGATTCGCACACGCCTAATGCCGGAGGGCTCGGCCTGCTGGCCATTGGTGTTGGAGGTGCTGATGCAGTCGACGCCATGACCGGAACTCCTTGGGAACTGAAGGCCCCTCAAGTTGTTGGTGAGTCAAGTTAGATCACAACTATTACGTGCTTTCTAACACGATTGATATCAGGCATTCACTTGACCGGAAAACTCAGCGGTTGGGCAACACCTAAAGACCTGATCCTCCACCTTGCTGGAAAATTGACAGTCCGGGTGAGTAAACCACCAGTTTGTGAAAATAAGTTGTTAAGGCGCACGCAGGGAGGCACCGGACGCATTTTGGAGTACTTCGGCCCTGGTGTGGCTAACCAGTCGTGTACAGGTGAGATAAAGCCAGAACTGTAGGTTAACTCGGCACTGATCAGTATTGAATTGTAGGTCTTGCTACAGTCGCTAACATGGGAGCTGAAGTCGGTGCTACGACCTCCACTTTCCCTTATACGGAGAATATGCGTGCCTACTTGAATGCAACAGGACGTGCGCCTGTCGCTCATGCCGCTGACAAGGCTGCATCAATGGGCTTTTTGAGTGCCGACGAGGGTGCTGAATATGACGACGTCATTGAAATCGTACGGTCGTGCTCGTATTTAGCGGACTGGGTCATCTTATTCATCATTGCAGAACTTGTCCGAGCTTGAGCCAACTATTAACGGCCCTTTCACTCCTGACTTGGCAACACCTTTGTCGAAGTTCGGGTCATTTGTGCAAGAACAAGGGTGGAAGGATGAGCTTTCTGCTGGCCTTATCGGTTCGTGCACTAACAGTTCATACGAAGACATGGTGAGTACAATGTTTCGAGTTTACACACACTGCTGACCCGATCTAGACGCGAGTGGCAGAGCTGGCGAAACAAGCGAAGGCTGCTGGTTTGGTCACTCAAGTTCCTTTCCTTTGCACTCCCGGTTCGGAACAGATTCGTGCGACCATGGAGCGTGACGGTGTTACGAGTGCTTTGCAAGACGTTGGCGCTGTGGTTTTGGCAAATGCCTGTGGTCCTTGTATTGGTCAAGTATGTGCCATGTCCACGCTCATCGCAGTTTTTGACTCTATTTCTTAGTGGAAACGCGAAGATATGAAGGGTGAAGAAAATGGTAAATGAATCCAATGATTATTTACTGTGCACAAGCTAAACATATCGTTAAAGCTATCTTGACATCTTTCAACCGGTAGGAGGACGTCGAACGCTTTCATGATGATAATACTTATTTCAATGATGCAGAAACTTCAAGTCTCGCAATGATGGAAACCGACTAACTATGAACTTCCTCGCCTCGCCCACCATTGTGACGGCTATGGCATTTTCTGGAAAACTGTCATTCAATCCAATGACGGATGCTCTAACTCTGCCCTCTGGCGAACAGTTCAGGTTCGTTCCACCCGCCGGACAGGATTTACCAACGGAAGGTTTCACGCAAGGCAACATTCATTACTACCCTGCTCCCACCCCAGAACCACAATCTGAGACCGAAGTGATTATCCGTTCGGACTCTCAGCGTCTTGAACTGCTAGAGCCTTTCTCCAGTCATTTTGGAGAAGGTAGCGGCAATGAAAGGGGTCTGGAACTCCCACCTTTAAAAGTACTGATGCGTGTGAGGGGGAAGTGCACTACTGACCATATTTCTGCGGCTGTGAGTGAGATAGATGTCTACTCAACTTGCTCAACTAATCTATCTACAGGGTCCGTGGTTGAAATACAAGGGACATCTCACCAACATTTCTGAAAATCTTCGTACGTCTATGCGTTACTGTGCATTTTTTGCTCTGAATATTGTTTACAGTTATCACTGTATGTCGCGCAAGCTGCTATCCTGCGCATTATATTCAATTGACAACCAATTCAGGCGGTAAACGACGAAGGGGGCGACGTCAATGTTGCATTCGACCATGATCATGATGCTAGCGAGACTGAGAACGACACTATTCCGGCAGTCGCAAAACGGTTCAAAGCTCGCGGTCAGCCTTGGACTCTGGTCGTTGATGACAACTACGGCGAGGGTAGCGCCCGTGAGCATGCTGCACTTCAACCTAGATTTTATGGTGCGTTGTACTGCCTTGGTGCACCGCATTCGAGTAGTTTCTGAGTATTTTGTTAGGGTGTGCAATGATCGTCGCAAGGTCTTTTGCCCGAATTCACGAGACTAACCTAAAGGTGTGTTATTTAATGAGCAAGTTCGCATTGTTGGTTTAACCGCGATGCAGAAACAAGGAGTTCTTCCTCTTTGGTTCGCGGACAAGGCCGACTACTCTCGAATCGGATCAGGCGACATGGTCGAGACTATAGGTCTTGCAGATCTTATCCAGGGACGGGAAAATGCTGTTGTTAAGCTCAAGGTCACCACGCGCAACGGTGAGGTATTCGAGATACCAACAAAGCACACCATGTCGGATGATCAGTTAAAGTGGTTCTGCGCCGGCTCCGCTCTCAACTTCATTCGCTCTCAGATGTCATGAAGAGCCGTATCACATTTCTAGATTTTAATCTATGCAATGCGAATGTATGTCATTA
Organism: Rhizopogon parksii; assembly: GCA_002994865.1. Taxonomy (NCBI): domain Eukaryota; kingdom Fungi; phylum Basidiomycota; class Agaricomycetes; order Boletales; family Rhizopogonaceae; genus Rhizopogon; species Rhizopogon parksii. The sequence continues at coordinate 1,535 of PVXU01008021.1, read as the reverse complement.
GGGAAGTGTATACTACCTTGAACTTGTCAAAGACTGCCCTAGGGCAGATAGTTGCTGTGATCCAGTATGGTCCTGTCCTTTCAGTGCATCCAAAGTTCTCTTGGCAAGAAGGACAGCAGACTCTGGCATGCCCGCCAGTTGAGCAACTTTGAGGCCATGACTATCTCGATTCACGCCTGGCCGCAGACGATGGGAGTAGGCAAAATGGTTGTCCTGATAATCTTTCCTCAGTCACAGACAGAAACACTAGTTCAGCTGGTCACTTACGTCTGTCTCATGAACATCTGTACAAAAGAACCCAACTTCCTGGAAGATCCCGCTGCCGTAGTGACCGTCGGAGTATCCGAGCATATCTGCGAGTTCATGAAAATGGGTCGCAAACAGGGCTCGGCACTGGTTTTGGGTCACAAGGTAATGGACGGCGGCAAATGCTATTGCCAAACCGTCTTTGACAGTTGTTCCACGGCCCACTTCATCCATAATGACCTGCGGTGTTTTTCAGTCATCAAACATACTTAGTGGACCAACAACCCACCAAGCTCCGCGGAGTTGCCCGTCGTAGAATTTCAGCCGTTTCAAGCATCTCCACCATAAAAGTACTTCTGTCGCGAAAGAGGTCATCCTTAGCGCCCACTCTTGAAAAAAGTCTGTCTACAACTCCGATGACAGCGTGGTCAGCAGGTACGAAGGAACCGGTCTGAGCGAGGATAGCAATCAAAGCTACTTGTCGCAGGAACGTCGATTTCCCTGCCATGTTTGGGCCAGTGATTATGTGAAGACGAGAGTCACTTTCCAGAGCCACCGAGTTTGGTGTGAAGACTCGACCTGAAGTGAGCAGGCCAAGTTCTACGGTTGGATGTCGACCATTTGTCACCTCATATGTAGTGCTAATAATGTAACGTAAGAAAGGCCCAGGGAGACGTGCCATGAGTAACGTACTCATCAGTGATAACGGGTCTCGTGAACTGCATTTCAGCTGCAAGACTCGCAAATCCAAGGGTGACATCTAATTCGTCCATTATCCGCGCATTCCTTCGAAGATCAGTAGCAAAAGCTTTGACCTGATTCATAACGTGAACTTATGGTAACTGTATGGAATGTAGTACCACTGACCTCGTTGCGCAACAAGTTAAAAGCTTCCTTTTCAGCATTCGTGATTGCCGATGCGGTTTCAACTAGTTGATTGCCTAAAGATGACCATGGCTAAAGGTAAATGTTTCAAATAAGACATTTTTCATGAAGTATGAAGTATGACGAACATACCTGGTAAAAATAGGAGCTCGTTGAACCACTTTCTGATATGCCGATAAACAACGGGGATGTCTTCACGGCAGTCTGGTCTCTCTTTGAGCGACCAATATGGACGTGCATTCCTTGTGCAGGGGAAGTACGCAAAGTCAGAGAAGGTGCATCTACTCAACTAAGTCAATAATAGCTAAGAAGAAGAAAAAAGTCCCACTATTGTCAGCTTGAAGTTGACGCTCCATTTTCCTTCGTTGTTCTAATAGATCAACGAGAGTGGTATGGAGGGATGT
>PVXU01007961.1:2281-16260 GCA_002994865.1 Rhizopogon parksii | reverse complement strand
ATACGGAGCATTGTGGAAGGTTTATATACTCCCCTTAGGGGTTCTGCGAGCAGTGAGTCATAACCCCTATACTGTAAACACCATATAAGTACAACAAGCCATACTCAGACTCCTCAGGATGTCGGTATTCTTTGAAGGTGTGTGTATATCCCCTCCCACCAGAGTATTGCACTCACTGCGGCGGCCTTAACTAGGTAGGAAATAGTCATGGATGACTCAGACTCGGACTCGGAGACTATACGAACATGGCCCTTCACAGCAGCTCGGTCGACTGCCTCTGACTGTTCCGACCTGCTGACGGCACTGCTGGCGACAAATGTCTTGCATGAAATCTCAGATGCCAATGACCTCGATTCTGTTGAGGAATACATCAGGATGAAAGGCGTCGTCGATAACAGTGTTGGAAGAACACAGCAGGGGGTGGCCTTCTGGCTCTACCCTTCTGGTCTACATGGCCCTTATCATGACTTAGAGGGCGGCGCTGTCGAGCGCCATGGTACCTTAATAACGGTGGAGGCCGGTGTGGACGTGAATGAATTCACGAGTGAGTTGAGGAATAGGCTCACGAAGAACGGAGTGTATTATGGGCCAAGAGACGGGATAACTCATGAGCATTTTGCTATTTTACAGTAGTTTTTCTGACTCCCGAGTCGAATCAATGAAACAACAAACGTCCTGCGCATCGTTGGTACATGCACGTGCTTCAACGATGTAACAACACCTGCAGGATATAAGAGCTGGACAACATTCACTGATTGACATAGGAGTCAGTAGGCTAGGTAGCACCCGGTAGAACCGTGACGGCGATGACGTCGCTGAGGAGGAAAAGTGGCGCGATATTCGGTAGTGAAGTGGGCTGAATATGTGCATACCCAGCACCTTGCCGCAAAACTTCACTCGCAGTTCGAACTAATATTAATGTGGTTCTCGATGCAGCGTCTATTTTACCCCAAAACCTTTGGGAGTAAGAAAGAAACATTATATATGAAACTGGAAGGAGGTTACTATCATCGGCTAGCGCAAGTGAATCAACATTGTCCGTTTCACCTGCTAAATAAGTAGCGGGAGGGTGATACCTGGTGACGGTGAAAAGTAGGTGAATTTGCATCAACAGGCTGTTGATGCAAATTCACCTCTTCCTGCCGTTCGAATGTTCAGAATGTTCAAGAATCCTCAGATTTCAGAAGCGCAGCTTGACTGCCAGCGACTCGTTCTTCCATAGTCCTGGCACTGTCCTGCCTAATCCTCTCGCGGAGATCGGCGCCCTCAAGATTGACTGACATTTCTTGAATTTAAATTTCATAGATCATCCAACGACCATTACATTGACGGGACAGGCTCTTCACGAGAACTTCAGAGCTGTGTCGCTTTATTACATACTACATAGTAAGGTCGACCTCCATTTTACTTCCTGCCACGATGCTGCGCCCTCCTCACTATTCTACTTAACCTACAGCTATACTAACGGTGCCTGCGAAAAAGGACCAAAATGATGCAGTCTTTGGGCGAACTTTACAGTACTAGTCTTCGACCTACCAACTTGATCGTTTCTCCTAGGCAGACGAATACTTAGAAGGAAGACAATTTCAGCGGAAGGGTCGATTGCACGTGAAGCGGGCAGCGCGGGGATTGGCGCATGATGTCTGCTGCCTCATTCACGATGGAGCGGTAGCTCCAGGTATCGAGTATGCCAGATGATGTGATGATCTCGTTCTACTGCAGCTGCGCATGATGCTACCGTTCCCTTATCTAGCCCCCCTGACCGTGGGATCCCTACTCCAACAATCCTGAGGTAAAATGCGTGTTTCGACGCCGGTTTGCTTATTGGAAGGGCTTCGAGGGTGCTGCTTTGGAGAAACAAGTGTGCACACTATCCCCAAAGCTCTCTACTGCAAAATTAATACACACAACTCCCCTCAAGCAATCGCTCATCCTGTCAGAAATGGATGCACCAGACTTCAGCTATAGAGATATTCACACTCACCGAGAACGGTGGGAGCAAGATATATGTAATTTCCCGAGTGCACCTGGTTGATGAAGTCTCTTGTACCGACACCAATCTGGAATGCCAATGTATGAGAAGTTGAACAGGCGAAGCAAGGTTCCCCTAGCATATCCTGGATGTGCGAGGCTACGTCAGGTGAGGGAGATTCAGCGACGGATACATGACCCGGATACGTCGAAACAATAACAGATATCAATTATCCCGAGGCAGAGATTAGTTAGAAGAGGGTCGAAACGGAGAAGTTGCGAGCATGGACTTGCTAAACCATTGATTTGCGAAACTTCTCTTCATTGGAGTGATGCACGGAACTGTCTCAGGATGAAGGGATCGTCGTTTGGAAACATAACATTGGCTCAAGAAAATATCGGTCCAGATGATACTCCACAGGCCATCAGCGTGACGCTTTCTCTCGTGGCATCCGCCCACCTATTGAGAGGAAACCAAGTCCGAAGTTTCTGGAGCACCCGGTCTGAATCAGACGTGTTGGTATCATTGATTGTTGCGAAATACCGGTCTAAAGCCCGCGAGCGACACTGCATCAGTACACACCCACAGTATGGAACGTGTTAGGCGAATAAAGGGTCGCATTTGTGGACGAGCACGTTCCCTGGCATAGCGCGGAGAGTGTACCCAGAGGTTTGAGGTATCTTATACACTTCTCAGTCTGGGACACTTTAATCATTGTAATTTTAAAACTCACCTAGGATGGTAGCCAAGGGCATCCGATATCTATAAGGACACTATACGTTCTCGTAGAGTATTAGTCAACAAAAGAAGTTCACCAATACAGACGCACACGTCAAAGAAGTCAGCAAGTCCAACTATGCCGCTGTCCGCACTGGCAATCGGTTAAGAAGAACCCTCCGGACCGAGAGCAAGTGTGGACAGTCTTGCATCAGCTTCACACTGTTCAGAACGTAAGGTGAATTCCTCGAGGCAGGGTCAGAGGTGGTGGTGGTATATTGAACGTCCATACACATTTGTGCATTTCCCGGGGCACGAATTGCCAAGTCGCAAGTAGAAAAAAGATTCATGTTCGTCGTCGGCACGTGATCACGTCTCCAGCCTTCCCAAGGGCAATTTCGTCATGCGAAGGGGAAAATATGGTCATACGAAGGGGTTGGCGAACCTTCATATGACCGTATTTTCCTTCCCAAGCCTATCATGCAGCCACGGGTCCGGCACAACGAGAGATATCAATGATATCTTGCGAAAAGCTTAAAATAATACAGCAAAGTAAGTGTGTACAGACCTAGCCCAACAAGAGGCCCTGCAATAGTCATATCCCCCCAAAAACGCGTTATCATACAATCCAAACATGCGTGATCACATCAAGGGGTGGAGATTAAATTGCTCCCCACACTCATGTGCCCGTACAACGGCTCATGCGGCTCAAGATGCTGCCCCATATTGAAATCAGACGCGCCCGAGAAAAGCGACGCAACGTCCACTGCCCCGTCCCCAAACATATTCATCACCTCTGCCGGAGAGGACATATACAATCCTGCGGCTTCCATGTCCATGCCATGCGAAGGGTCCATAAAATTTGGCACTGATAGCGATAAGCGTCGTGGATAACGTGACGCCGAAGGTCCCGTGACAGGAGCAGGTGAAAATGCGTTCTGAGATACCGGTTGCGGGCTCGTGGCCGCAAGCGTTGGGTCGACGAAGAACTCGGATGGAGAGAAGGCCTCAGGACTGCTGTGGTGCGACCCACCATCGCTGCTGGCACCCTTGGCAGCACTGCTGGGAGTCTTTTTGCGGATGGGTCTTATCCAAGGGGGACGCGAACTTTGTTCCTGACCTTCTGGGCGGGACGTTTCCAGAGGGATTTGTGTCACTTGTCCGCGCATATTAGCTAAGGGGTTCACTGATACCATGAACAAGGAGCTCACAGCGACAAAACTCTTCCATCAGGTCTCCTGACCTTTGTCCACACACATAACGCCCGCTGAATCGCCTCAATAGACCCACGCACTGCCGAAGTGCTTCAATCCCAGGCTGGATCAAGCGCTGAAGTTTTTCGCTCTTGCAGTTAATCAATATGGCAACAAGTGTTCTTCCAGCTTGCGTGAGCTGGTGAATGACATGTACACCATCTAACAAGAATTATTGGACAATGAACGATAAATGCAGAATAAGGATACTCACAATAAGTCATCAACCCCTTCCCCGCTACCTGCATGTGAGACGAGATAATATGCAGTGCGCAAGACTGTGCAGCTGCCATTTCCTCCCTCTCCGTGTCTCCGATATCCTCCTCCATCGACGCGTTGAACACCCTCTCCGCCGCCAAGTTGGAGAAGCGATGACGATGGATCAGCAATCGGACAAATTGCTCCGCGCAGTGCAGTCGCACGGCCTGGGTGACCCTGATCACATCATCACTCGCAAGTGTCTCCGACGTGTGCGCCCAGTACGCAGGTATTGATCGTCGGATCTCATCCAGCAATGCCTCCTCTTCGCGTAGATCCTTTGGACGCATATGACCAGGTAGCACAGTGGCAGCGCGTAGCAAGAACGGAGACGAGTCACCTGTCCTATTGCGCGTGGGTGGTATATCCAACACGGACTCCATCACGACCATGAGTCTCACGGAGGCGATAAATGCACTCATACGACTCTCCGTTCCTGGAGGCTGAGAGAGCATCCCATCATGGGTGATGAACTCGTCATCAACAATAGCCGGCTCTCCAATATCAGTGTCCCGAAGGCGAATCATAGGGGGACGGCCAAAGTGCGCAGATAGTTGTTTGTCCCATAGGTATACGCACCAGAACGTGCGCTTGCGGACTTCATCTTCGATGGGATTAAAGAGGTCGTAGGTATCGGCCGATCGATGTAAACCAGCATCTATCGACACAGTGATGGCTTCTGATAAGAGTGCAGCTGCTCTCGAGAGTTTTCCCAAACCAACAGCATAGACGGCGGCGATTAGATCTGCCTGGATAGTGTACAATGTAGGAGAGTCCGAAATTGGAAGAGTACGTAGCCGTCCAAATAGTTCGAACCATTGCGTGCCAGCAGAGACACCATCACTGGGATCCGACCGTACTCGCAGATCGTCGATGTGACGCGACGCAAGGCAACATACAGCCACAATAAATGCTGCAAAACCAGGCTCCCCCCACTTTCTGGGATTGCCATAGTCCTGAGTATACCATGAGAACACGAGAAGCATACCATGTGAATGCCACGCACCGCCAAAAATGTTGGAACATGTAAGAAGGGCAGAATATAGTAAGACGTACACAAATAGCATTGTACTAGGCTAAAAGTGCAATACAATCAGCGAAAGCACAGAAGAAATGGAAGAGATAAAAATCTACCTGTCCATAAGCTCAGGAACTATAGATGATGTAATAAGGCGCCACAGTGCTTCAGGATTAACGTCAGTGCGCCTCGGCGTCCGATTTGGAAACCAAGTTGTGGAATCGTTAGAAGATGGGTTTGTCCATGTCGGATCTGGTGAGTTTTTCTCCGATTCGGATTTGACTGGAGTGTGATTCTCGACAAGAAGATCTAAGAGAGGGAGACCAGAAGTCTCTCCTTGCCAACGGGTGTAGCCTTCATCGTCGAAATACAGATAAGAGGCAGATATAGCCGAGCGTGATGTCTCTTCCGGTTGTTCGGAACCTGATGTGTTTTGGTTATGATAGGACTGCCCAAGCATCGAGCGAAACGCAGTGCTTGGACTTTGAGTTCGGGGAGAGCTCACGGGTGGAGCTGCTGTGAAGTGGGTAGACGGATTTGTAAGCGGGAAAACGTGCAAAGATGGGGGTGGAACACCCGCGGGAAAAGTGTGGTTTGCTGAGGCGAAGGACGCCAGAGGGCTGGCGATGCTGTCTGGCGAGAAGCACTGGGCAGAGAACGCAGCTGCACCAGAACCTCCAGCAGCAAATACTGCAGGGGGGATTGCCTGAATGAGAGTCTCGAGTTGATGCATTCTATCTTCGAGTGTCGCAGTCCTTCTGCAAGCAACGAATAAGTCTCTGTATCCAGGAGAGGATGCATGCACCACGAACTTTGATTTATGAGGGTGAGTTCGCTTTCCTGGTTCTTCAAACGTACATGGTGAATTGGCGGTAAGACAAGCCTGGCACGGATGGCCCTCGTCACATTTTATTCTCCTTCGACTAGGTTATGTCAGAGATGGCTAGGGACAGATAAAAGTGCAGTAAGCACTCACCGACAACGATCACATGCTCTGAGAGATAGCTCGAGTGAGCAACTAGAGCCGGCAGGAGACAGAGAGCACGACTGACCTACTCAACTTGAAACGCCTCTCCTTTAGGATGGATGTTGAAGCCTTTTCTTGATCTTCCTGAGCTGAAGACATGCTGTAATTGTAAAGAAATAAGAGTTGAAAAAGTGAAAGTCGGTCTTGACAGTAAAGAATAAGTATTAGACCAAGTGAACTGACAAGGTGGGGCCAATAATCTCCCAGGGACGCTTACTCTCCGGCCCGTACCGGAGCTTCCCGGCCGTTAGCATGCCTTGCCATATCGGGTTATCATAGTCACTTACTAAGTTACCGTTCCTGAGCGTCGTCCAATGACGTGTCCGTACTTTGTTAACGTTCATGCGGTCCGAGCAAGATCAAACAGATCAACATCATGAAGTAAACAGGATCGACATCTTCCTACTGCAGTTTCAATGTTCTGGAATCATCGTCACACCTGTCTTCGACCTTCATGCTACGAGAAACTGGCTGCTCTCAATATCACACTATTAGGAACGATAGCGAACCCGAGGCACCCAACTCCTCAGCAAGGAACTCAGCGCGACTTGTATAACTCCGCGGATGGCAAAGTTCAAACAGGTGCTGCGAATTTCCCCCGTTCTACTCCGTGGAGTCCTTTACTAGGCCATGTGGAACGAGCTAAAATGATGCCCAATTCGCCCAGTTTCGCCACATCATTACGGTTTCGATGACTCCTGAACACACAGCATCACTCAATCAAAGCGTGCATCTCGTAGGGCATAAATTGCATTTATTTGGCTCTTCCACAGCGAGCTGTAAACCGTCGCCGCTGATTGGTTGATACAGCGTCATCCTTGACCCGCCCAAAGGCGCTCAATAAATGGACCTGAACCATTAACACATCTCTCGATGTGTTGCCTAACGTAACCTGGGGTGGAATAGTTATGATTAAATCAATGTTAACGACACCAGGTTGAAGATAATCCCGACTTGAACAACGGCGTATCAAAAATAGACCGACTCATCACGGATCCATGCAGAACCAAAGAGAGCGAAGTCAGGAGGGAAACTCGAAGATCAGCACATTACCGGATGATGGACCGAATTACGCACACCTCCTGTAATTTCTGAATCGATATTTTAATAGGGGAGGCTCATTGCAATCAAGAGTGAGGCGTTGCAACGTCACATGGTGGACGCCACGGGCTTTCATTCTGTCAAAAGCAATACACGATGTAACAGCAAAGGGCTTACGGAAGTATTGGACACGTCAAGGTGATGACTATGCCGGCTTCCCTCAACCCTTAATGATCTAGAGTGTTCCATGTCAACACACGTCAGGAAGGTCAGCACCTGTAGCATGAGTCTTCTGTCATAACACTTGCATTACCAGCTGAATCAATTTGAGGCACCCGTTCTTGTCGCTCCTGTCCTATGCGCTGGGAGAATGCTTCCTGTGCTTCTCATTCCAAGACCTGCTGGACCATACGTAGCTGCCCGGAACAACCTCTGACTGACAGAGTACCGCCTCATAAATTTTGGTGCGCCCTCGCCACAAATGCCACTATGTCGGTATCAGGCAGAGGCAACCCTGATAGTCCTTGAAGTGGAATGATTAATCTCAGAATGTGTACGTCATTTTCTGGCTTTGCGTCGCTTATTCAGACTTTGGCTGCAGATATCATGAGACACAAAGGTGTGGCAAGTCGGTTGATCTATTCGATCTTGCCACAAGACAATGCAAGTGATGAATGGTAGTGTTGATCTAAAGATGATGTAGATATGTTAAGGAGAAATGTAAGTGTGAGTACACCGCCGGGAACTGTTGCGGGCGATGGTTCGCGGAGTTTTCGTCCCATTTGCGATCACGCTAGAATTCATTCGACGCTCGCGGTCTGGCTCATAGTACGGTACATAGCTACAGATAGCTACACGGGCCAGGCTACACCACGGGCGCCGTCTTTTGCCATTAAAACTACGTTATCGAATTACCAGCCTTGTATCCGAAACTGATATGTCGATTGTGCTTAGTCTGATATTGATTAGTTATTACACTAAGTATATGACTCTAACGGCAAGTTGATTATATATATCTTCCATGTATAATAACAGTTTTCCGAAGTGACCCGATCATGAGAGAGGTGGGGAGATCTACGAACTACGATGCTGATAATCCGGGAAGACTCGGACGTCACCTGAAGCCTGGGAGCTGGCACTGCACTCGTTGTGGAACTTCTGGTTCCGTTAAATCCCCTCCTGGTATCAGTAGACGTACAGACAACTTTGCATGACTGCATGTATTTCAAAATCCATGCCCTGTGGCAAAATTTGAACCAACGTCATGTCTCCATGGTGATTCCAGCCCTGCTTCGTGGCGCGAGTAGCGCAAAGTGAATTTGACCTGGTCAATCTGATCTGGACTCTGGGGTGCAAATATCATGGTGCATGTTCGATCTTCGTCACATATCGACAACCCTCCATTAATTTTGCTCGGCCATGTACATATATGCCCCACATCACCCGGGGTTATATTTCAGGCTCTAGGCTCCAGGTCTCCCTCCCAAGCGCTATGTACCGCACTCACACTCGATGGGCCCGACACCTCAAGTGGGTACAATAACGGGCTTTGTTAGAAGTTTTCCAACCCGTATGCCATTTTACATCAGTCGCGGCTGGTCGAATTTCCGGGTGACTCCGAGTTGCAACACTCTCGTAGCGGCGCGTCCCACTTCCATAGTGAGTACCATCATTTCCCTGCCGCTCTAGCAAAGTCCCAAATCCCTCCCGGAAAGGTAGGTCTCATAACGCGAAATTAATCGTATATTGAAAGCTACTATGAAAAACTTTGAATGAATTGAAAAAAAAAATTGTATTTGAGCTCGCTGTTGCCCACAGTGAGCTCGAAGGTTTTGGCAGTGGGGCCGCCGTCATTAGTATTCGTTTATCCATACTATGTAGATAAACTCCTTGCGCGAAATCAGTAATCCAAGTACTTTTGCTGGTGCACGGGAAATGGTACCCGAGAGGAGCACTTCTTAGGTTCAATAATGGCGCTTCCCTCCTCAAAATACCGCTTATTCTCTCGTCTGCTATTGCAGGGCACATATCGTTCACACTCCACTGTGCCCCACGAGTAACAAGATTGTTCACCAAAGCTTTAGTAATGAGTTGGCTCATTTTTCTGAACGCCAATACGGGTATTTACTATTCATCGATTGTCCACGACCCTCTGTGCGATTACCTGGGTAGTCTCTTGGGAAGAAATTGCTATTACTGCCTCTCACACGACATAGCCCAACTTCTCATCATGATATAACAAGCAGTCGGATCACTTCGAAGGATCATTCAGGACATGCTAGCTATTTCTCCTTGCCTTTCCAGCACCGCACTTGTTATCGTCGGGGGATTCATCCGCTGGTGATATTTTCGCCCCCTTGGTCTTCTCTTACGTTCTCGCAGAATCTCACTAGTGTTCGCAATGAGGGCATCGGGGTCCGGCTTATCACGGCCGGACCCTATGCGGCCGTACTCCATCTGGCATACATGAAAACTATTATAGTGTACACCGGTATGCTAATGTTGAATGGATCACCGACGTCAATGCTCAGTCGACGCTCTGGGGTATTAAATACTCCTGGACTAAACATCATAGGGTGCTTGCGGGGAGACAATCACGGTAGTAATCCTCTCAGCGTCGGCTGATCTTACGCACAAGGATGAAGTTAAGTGAATCTTTAGCCTAAGGTGAGTGGGAGAAATAAGCTGAGCTAGCCAGGTACCGGCTCATACCTGGCACCTACAAAACCGGTACCCAATGCACAAGTCGTGATAATAAGTATATATCCTGCTGTGCCACATGTGCCACTTATCTGAGAAATGCTTCGTGGGCGTATGGATCGCTCCACGTATGACGTGCCACGTTTTTGATAGATGCGCACAACGTACAATTAATGCATCTTATATATAACGAATTTCATAGAGGGATGAGAGGTACTTGGATATCGCGTGGCCGATATCGGACAACGGTTGGATAAAATTGTACAGTATTGTGTACGAGAAGTCCTTTTAATACTAATTGTCCGCACGCCGATATACTGCAAGTGTGTCAACAAAACCTCCAGAAGCCTTATCAAGGTTTATGAAACAAGATGATATACTTCATCGAACTCGGGATCATTGAAGATGCCACCAGGCGAAAACGGATCTGCTTCACCTAGCTCCCACTCTCCATATCTAGGCTGCATCCCAGTCGCGTCACCCTCAACAATTTCAAACCTTCCAAACTCTTCCCCCTCGTCCGACACCTCAAGGTCTATGTCAACATCACGCACACGTGTCGCACCACTCTGCTCGCGCTCCCTGAATACGAAATCGAGAACGTGTCTTGTTTGTTCCTCGGCGCAAATGATCTCGATGGACTCGAGGCCAGGGCAAGGGATGGTGCGTGTACATGCGTCCACGAAAGGCATCTGGATGGGCAACAGAGCTTCAAGTGCATTTGGAGTATGACGTAAAGACAGATGACGGAGTTTCGGAAGGGTAGTCATGAGGAGACTGAATGGATATATACATGCATTGACACTGTTGAGCGATAGTCGCTCGAGCTGTGGAAATGGTGGCTTGACCACCAGATTCGAGGGAACTTCCGCGAGGACGTCGCCTAAGTCGAGCAAGCCAGTCGCACAGTATGTCATGAGAGGGCCAGCGTCCTCGTCATCAAGACTGGCGATGGGATTGGCGTCCTCGATAGAAAGTGTGATGAGGTTAGGGGCATCAATCTGACTGAGCATCATGGCAGCATCTTCGACATGGGTATACCCCAAGTGAATTTCCTCAAGCATGGGAAGTGATACCGGCAGACGATCATTTTGTCGGACCCCCCTATCAAACGTCGACCCGGAGACCCTTATGACAAGTCTTCGCAGGAGGGGACAAGCTTTAAGGATCCGTGAAAACTCGTCGCATGTTGGTCTGACTTCACGGCAGTGCTGTGAAAGTTCCAATGACTGTATACAGCCAGGAACACGTGAAAGGGGTTGATCGAGGGCTGCGCCCAGAGTATACTGACAGAAATCTGCCCAGTTCAAGTGAACACCAACTAGAGTTATGTTTCGCAGTTTCGGGAGGGGTTTATATTGTGCGGAGACATCTTTATTGGGATCGCCCATCAAAGCAGCGAATGGGATCCCATCGATGATCGACTGGAAAGGCGGAGTGAATATATCCGAGTGGCCTAAGAACTCATTGCATCGCATGAGCATTAAGGTCTCAAGGTGAGGAGCACCTGAGCCCTTTGTCACAGTTGGCACACTGAGACATTCAAGGGCGACACGAAGCGGCGCCCAAGTATCGCTGAGGATTGTCAACGAACGCCATCGATACATCTGCGGAAACAGAAGGTCGAGGATTTGGGGAATAAAGGCGGCAAATGGGGAGGGTGGTGCACCGTAATTCGGACATTCTTCCCTGAAATAGAGACGCTTGAATCACTATAAACTAAGAACAAGGCGTAACTTACCCGTCATCTTCGAAGTCCCAATCGGGATCTCGAATGTCAATGAGAATATCCACTGGAGAGTTTCGTGACCGCGCGATATGTGCGGCCAAGCGCTGCACATCAAGGAAAGTGGTGTGCGGGGGCGTGTGTTCGTCACCAGGATCAGATCCAACTTTGACGTGGACGACCTGCTCAAGACTCATGACGAGACTTGACCATAGTGTTGAGGTCGATAGTGCAATATGTCTCCAGTGCCGGTGTACGGATGCCAGTACCGTTGGCATTGTGACACTGTCAGGACTAAAGGGGACTTGATATCTTTGTTTGAAGTCGCTGGTTGAAGATGAGGTGCTATGGGTGGCCAGCGTGAATATGTATGAAAGTATTTCAACCGGGAGGACATTGATATGACATGGGTGGTGAGGGTAGCAGTTCATGATGGATTGCGAGTAGAGGAACGCCAACTTGACCGCTCATATACATAGTCGCAAATCTGCGGAGTGCCAGTTTCATTCCTTTGTCTCGGCTGTCATCAAAGACAAAAGAGAAGGCTGACACCATCAGAAGCTCGCCCACGCTTTATTGTTTCGGTCAACGCCGGAAATTACTTCCGTCGCAGTCTGTTGCCCATCGCTTGTGTTGGCAAATTCGATTCCATGTCATAAATTCGTCGTATTGGCTACGACGTGATCAAAAAGTAAGTGGCACTCGAACAAAAGTGTGTCCAACTCTGACAACAGTCCTCTTTCTCCATTCCTTCACACTTCACTTTCTGTCCCGGTCGAGTCCTGCAAAGGTGAAGGTTGATGATATTGGATACCGTTTGATGTCAACGGCATAGGCGTCTCGTAGGTTCGGTCGTTAATACTTCGAAGGCGAAATAGAATTCGCGATGCTAGCACGCTATGAATGACAATCTGTAACCTAACACAGTGTCAGTAGGTTTGAGACCATCCAGTCAGTAGCCACAGGACATACGTATCAAACATGTCACTATAGGCAATCTGTAGACAAGGAACAGAAGATAAGCGAATCATCGCAATTTAGCACACAATCGCTCACGCACGGGAAATGCAATGCCGACAATAACATTGGTAACTGTGATAGCTTTGCGAAATGAGTTGCACAATAGTACCTCTAGAGTCAATCATTTTCACGCACTGATGATACACAATATGTAAATCATGCCATCGTGGTAGATGGTGGTGACAATCGAGCTCTGGAAGTCCTTGTAGTCGTGAAACCTCTTATAGGCGGTAAGGAACAGTATCACTGTAGGTTGTGGTGGCATAGGTAGTCAAGTTGATAGTACCCCATGACACTGACCACATTCATAAATCGCCAAGATAGAGTATACCACCGCACCATTCCTTGACGCCTCGAAGAAGCATCCTGTGGGCTCCGCTGATGACGACATTGAGACATTCGTCTTGAAACGCAAATGAACATGAACTCACTTCCTGGAATTAACGGAGTTGGATTGCGGTTCACGATAACAGCAGCAGTTATTGTCACCTATGGAAAATTCCAGATCGATGCTCTTGTTCCCCCGATAGAACACGCACCACGGCGTAAATCAATAATCCAATCAACAGTTTTCTACTCCTCTGCCAGAATGCCCATGTGCGAAGAAGAAGCAAGCCTATCAGAGAAGCATATTCCCTCATACTCTCGACATCAACAGCAATTCGGGTAACGCACCTTCCGCAGCAACGATACTTATTATATGAATAACTGACAATCGTGTTGCTGAGTCGAGTGAAAATCAATCACTGGCCGCGATGACTCACTATTCTCTTCCAAATTGGGTGGGCACTTTGCGCCATGCAGTCAGTTTATCATAGAAGCAAAACCCATTCCTGATTTTCCTTACCGGACCACTGACATGGAGTGCAGCTAAGATAGGCTCATCAACAACATACAATAAGGGGCATCGATCAAAGATGTGACTCACCATGTGCAGTCAATGCAATGCCGACGAAGGGCAAGTATCGAGATATGGTGAAGATGACGCGAGTTATATCCCATGATCTGGACCAGGTCAATTGTACCTGCGCAGAGTAAGAAAAACAACAGTCATGAAAAAAGCTTATATGCTCGACCTCATCCTGAAAGGTGATGCAATAATCGAATATCTGAGAAGTTGGGATTGAGGATCGTTCAGCGGAAGCACGACAGATGCGTTCGATACTCACAAGAATTGCGAGACCACCAACTGAAGGGACAACGTAATCAGCGCACCGTTCACTTTAGACGTTCTAAGGGCACTTACT
>PVXU01007913.1:0-12224 GCA_002994865.1 Rhizopogon parksii | reverse complement strand
TTCGATGTAGGAGAATTATGGGATTATAAATTTTGAATATAATTTATTGTCGACTCGTGGCAAATCTAAACTGTACAGAGCGCAGAACTGCGTGATTAATATGAGACGCTATTGATCACAATGTTCTGCGCTCTGTACAGCTGTACGACTCATTCTGTGAAGCTTCAAATTTTCAAAGACGACTCGGAGTACAGCTTATCTTTATGAATCTTATTACATTTTGTACCATAGACTGGCCGGACAATATGTACATAAGTAGTGGTATCTTCTTGAACACAGACAAACTGGTGTATGAATGCGTTTTAAATTGTTGCTCAACTTCTTCAGGCTCCGAGTCTACATAATACTTTTGTAAAATAAGACAATAAAATCAACATAATGCGCCTCTATGATGTCTGTGAGTCATACACTAACTCTATCTCATTATCGAGTATGCGGTGGGTGGTGACCTCTTCGATAATGAGATAGAAGTTAGTGTATGATTCACAAACATTATAGAGGCGCATTATGTTTGGATGGTCGATGAGCTTCATGATCTCGATTTCGCGCTCGATGCTGAGAAGTACGTGCTCTGCGGACTCTGCGAGCTTCCTGATAGAGTTGATGGGGACGTTTTTGGATACAATCTTAACTGCAGCATATTGCCCTGTTTTCGAGTGACGCGCAATCCTCACACAGCCTAGTGAGAGTTAGTGAAAGCGGATATGCTTCTCAGTAACACAGATACCTGAGGTGCCTTCGCCAATAGTCCTGCCCACTTTCCATCGTCCAATCATCTTTGGATCATCCTTGTCACAATTCCGCCGCGGGAGCCTTGGATGGTTGTCGTGGTCCATACTTAGCGGTACTGAGTTGAGAGAAGGGGAGGCTGACAGTCGTCGTCTACATAGACTGACTCAAAGACCTTGCAGCGGAGAAGTGGCCAAACAGAAACAAACAACACGTCCTCGTCATCTGATTCATCAGGAAAACTAAACCCAGGCAAGAAGTCACGTGCTCCCTGATTTTACGGGGCCTTGGTAAAATAAGACAATAAAACCAACTCCTCAGCCTAACGAGGAGTTGAATTTTGCGTATCCTTTGAGAGCGTGCGCCAGCGGAATCATGCGAGGTCCATTAGATAAGACAATAAAACCAACTTCAGCATACTTATGTCATAGTGACACTCAGATGGCGTCACGTGATTACTGATAATTTTCGCTTCTCCCCAGTTCTCCCCTTCGTAAATGTCCTTCGTGTCTGAACGCGTTTCAACAACAGCTAAACTTATCCAAGGATGCAGAGCGACGACGTGATATGGTCTGTCATCGGCCACGAATTCTGCTCCTACAAAGTCAAGTAGGTTCGCCGTCTGTGAACCTCATACAGCCTTATCCATCATACACATGCAGGACTGCTACTCAGAATTTCTGCCGGAATGAGTACAATGTTACCGGTCTTTGTACAAGGCAGTCATGTCCGCTTGCGAACTCGCGATACGCGACGGTGAGGGAAAAGGAGGGCAAGTGTGTTTCAATTTTGAAGTCGTGCACCATGATTGATGTTCACCAGGTGTATTGTATCTGTATATGAAAACGATTGAGCGCGCCCATACACCTGCAACGATGTGGGAGAAGATTGCATTATCAAAAGACTATTCCAAAGCATTGGAGCAGGTGTGTTGACCCCAAGTTACTTTTTCGATAGACGTATAATGTCCCTTATGATCTAGATCGACAAAGAGCTCATCTATTGGCCAAACTTCACCATTCACAAATGCAAGCAGCGAGTGACAAAGATAACACAGTATCTCATCAAAATGCGTCGAATAAAACTACGACAGGAGTGCGTTCCCATCCTGTGACATTTTACTTACTCATTTACATTCATATCTACTTCAGGCCTAAGCTCGTGGGCGTAAAAAAGAAGTTGGACAGACGTGAAGCCACGCGTGAACGCAAAGCTCTCTCTGCCGCTCACCTTGAAAGATCCATCCAAAAGGAGTTGATCGAGCGGCTTAAATCAAAAGCATACGGCGATGCGCCACTCAACGTCAATGAAGATGTCTGGCAGGCGATCCTAGATGGGGAGAAGAGTGGAAAGGAAAAAGAGCTGGGCGTTGAGTTGGACATGGAAGATGAAGAGACGGATGAAGAGGAAGAGGAGGAGCTGGAGGAGGATTGGGACGCTGAGGGAGGCGAGTTCGTCAGTGACTTTAGTGGAGATGAAGACGGCGAATTGGATGACGATCTTAGCGATCTCGAAGATGTGGTGGATGAAGGACTGGGAACAGATGAGAGCGAGGGAGACGAATCAGACGAAGAGAACAGTAGCTCACCAGAAGATCAACCACAATCCAAAACCATCCTTGGAAAACGGAAAGCCAAGCCAACAGTGAAGGCACCTCCACGAAAGAAATTGGACAAGCCAGGGAGACGTGCGTTATTTCTGAATTTGATTCCAACAACTCATAATTTTTGTACGCAGGAGGTCCGAGGGTGGAAGTCGAAATCGAGCGAGAAGTGGAGAGTGTGCCACTCACGAGGTCTGCATTGGCCAATTGGTAGCCACTGGGGACATCGGACTGTTCAGGTACCCAGCCGTTTCTCCACTTCATTTCATTAGTGTGAGCAGCCACGTTCACATTCGTGAGCGATTTTCTCGGGATTATTTTCTCAAGATTATCGACTCAAAACATATGAATCAGCTCTCCATAGGCTGGTCACCATCGCCATCACCTTCTCTTATCATTGTTGTTTTTCCCCATTGAATGAACTGTGACAGCCGTGGCTGAGATGCCAGCGCCTTACTGTTCAACAGCACCTGAAAGACCTTTCGACAAAATTCAGCATATGTTGCTCGTTCCTCTTCAGATAATAGGCTCTGGTAGTGTGAGATTAGCTTCATCAGATGCCAGGGCAATTTCACGAACTTCATAGTTGTCTCTCATAGCTGAGAGCATGGAAATCACGAAACCAAGGTGCTTGTGGTTGACAGGATCTGTATTATCTTGCAAACGCTCAGCGAGGTTGACGAATACCGCTGTTCGAAGATCAGTAGTATTTTAATTATGATGGCTGAATTCTTACATTCAATCAACGTCTGCCGGACCGTCGAGTATTCCTCTAACGAGATCTCGAATGCGGGAGATCCGGCGGGTGGCTCTGCCAATACGCCACGTAGAAGTGGGTGTCGAAGACCATCCAGAGTGAATACGACAGATGCGTACTCATGTTCGATTGTCGTCTTAAAGGGAACTGTACTTACAAGGAGGACTTCGATAAAGTAGTCCTCGTACGCCTTCAGGTCATGAGTATTTTTTCTTGGGAGCTCAAACTGCGACTTACAGTGTAAGCCTTGGAGTCAAGCTTGAGCAGTGCGAGGCAGAATCGTAAACCAACCCGGCGACGCCATAAGGGGTCAGGTATGCGCTCCCATGATTCTGGCCCAAGATGCATGTGGTTTTTCCAACTCTAGAAAGGGGTGAGTGTGGCAGCAACGGTCGAAACATGCATCGAAAACGAACTGATCCATTTTGAACTAGCACGTTTCCGACTCCTACCCAACAATCAATCCATCTATCAGCCGTCTCACGACGACTTTCAACTCTGTTTGGCGCAGGCGAGTCCACTACGTATCGGCAAACAACCCGGAATAATTGTGAAGCCAGTGGTACACAGACCTGTAACTCGTTACTCAGGAAGATATAGGAGGAACAATGAGGCCGACCTTGAAAACCGCTTCTTCCTTCCCTTTCCACTCCATTCCAGAAGCCTGTGCAGGCTCGTCACCAAGAGCAGCTAGGATTACAGGGTCATTCAAGTCGATGAAGAACTTGTCGTACTCGTCCTGGCTCTCTTGGTTATCGACGGTCAGTGACACCGGTGGTGCGGAGGGTCTAGGCAAGGCCATCATTCGAGCATCCAGAAAAACTTTTATCACCTCTTGGCACGCAGCACTCGAGTCATCCTCGATGGCGATAGGATTTTTAGGGTTGAAAATATCCTTTACCCATGCTGACAGGGCAGACCAAGTCAGCAAATATCTCATCGTCGACATAAATCAAACACTTACGTCCCTCCAGAAAGGCAGGATCCGGATACTCATGTCGCTCATCCTTGGTGTCCAGCGAGGCTGTCTCAATCATACGAGCAGCGTACATGAGGAGACTCTTGATCATCTCCACTGTCTTGATTTTCACGATGTTGTTATTGTCGTTACTCGGTAGCATGCGCGCCTCCTGGTATTCACCCAGCAGGATGCCGGTAACCTCGGCGAGCCAGCTGAGAATCTCTCCCAGCTGTACACGGTGATGACGCATGACTGCACAGATATATTCAATGCCCCGAATGCATACAGCCCTGGTATAATCGTGCGCTTCTTTGAAGTTGACACATCGTCGAGCTTGCCCAACACGATGACGAGCGTTAGAAATGGATGGGTCGAGATGAATGGCGACCGCCATAGCATTGAGTCGGTTGAAAAGCATAGAACTTTCCTGTCCAGTCGGTTGAGTGGCCCTCGTCGATGACACGGAGCCAACTGGGACGACCATGTTCAGCATTTTCTTCACCTGTATATCCCTGTGTTTTTTCTCCGTATCACTTGTGTCATCGACCTGCGCAACTTGTACAATCATCTTGAGGAGCACCTCGAATACGTTGTCACCCTTGTCTTGCACCGAAAGTAAGGATATGTCCCGCTGCAGCATGAACTGCATGAATTTAGGTTGCTCGTGTCGGAGGCTTGCAAACTTGCGGCTCCGGAATATTTCCACAAGGTGGTTGAACACAATCATCGCATCATTCAGACCCCAATGCCAGCGCTTCCACAGAAGGAAGCATCGAGAAACGACGATGGAGACGTACTCGTCCCGTTTGTTCAGCGACACAGTGTGTGAGACTGCATCTTTCTGTGGATCTGCAATAAGGGAGATGAGCTTCAGTGTAGCCAAAACCGTCTCCCAGGAAGGTGCGATTCTACTGAGGGATGTGGACAAGCCGTGTGCAGAGAACTGCGAGAGTGCACAAAACGAGAACATATTACGCCAAGCGTATTCGCTTGCCTCAACCGCAGTTGTGAACGATGGTGCTTCGTCTTGGATCAACTGTTTGAACAAAAGCCAAAATGGTTCCGATGATGGTTGGCCGGGGGTTTCAGATGTGCAGTTAGTCAAAAGGTGAAAGAGGCATATCCACGACTCTAAGGCCTGAACGGGAATCGAGTCAGTCTCCAGAGGGCCATCGAGTTCCTGAAATGATGATAGAGTCCCCCGGATGTCTACATCTGACAGAGGCCGCATAATCAAGAGCGCGAATTTGAACAACTCTCGGTTCTCGGATGATCCCCGCCGAGTCCTTGCGGCGTGCATGACACGCGCAACAAGCTCCACCGCGAACCAACAAACAGTCAATGAGAAGTGATGGAGATCAGTCTCCAACACCCGTGCTACCAAAGAACCCACAGTCTCGTGTACAGTAAGTTCCAGGGAACTGAATTCCTGTTCGTCGACGCTGAGAGACTGCCACGATACCAATTGGCATACCGTTCGCATCATAACATCCCAATCTTTCGCAGCCGCGGCAGTCCACTCGTGACTTTTGAGCACGTCATCCGCGAGCTGATCGCACAAGGGTGCAAATTTCGTCGTAAGAATGTGCACCGATGTATCCGGTCCAAGGTCGAACCCTCGAACAACACATGCCAAGGGGGCAACAGGCTGAGCTTGCCCTGTAACAAGGCATATCAGCTGGTGGAGGAACCCTCGCCCAATATATGTTCCAGGCGAGAATGAAATCCCAGACGGTAGAAAACCGATGCCCAAGTCGACGGTGGTCAGCAATGTCCGTTGATCTGTAGCATGCATGAACTCGTGCAAATCGTTATAGACCTTTCTCCGCACGGGCGGTGTGCGATCACGCAGCGGATCTGGAGGCATATCAAAGTCAAAGTGGCTGCGCGAATCGACGCGGGGTGAAGGGGGGCGGGGGCGAAAATGGGGTTTGCTCTGACGTTCGTCCTGACTGGATGCGACGCCAGGTTGAGAATCAACTCGAGAAAATGGGATACGGCGCTCAGACTGCGCCTCTTCTCGAGGAGCTCGAGATGAACCCGCAGCGGCAGGCTGCCGCGTTGGTTCAGGCTTCTTTCGCCACCTGTCCATCTCCGTTCTCCAAGTCGGATCCAGCGCCTGATGAAATGCTTCATCACGCAGATCGATTCTCAGACCCCTTCGCGCGATATGCGTGCCAGATTGGTGGAAGCTGTAGAGCTCTCCCTGAGTTTGTTTGCGTTTCTTCTTCCTCCTTTCCTTCCGTGGTACCTTGACCTCGTGTTCCATCGGTGTTATTGGCTCTGTCCTATTGGAGACCTTGTTGTGATGTGAATGATGAGGGCGGCGGTCATGGTCAGAGGAAATTGTAGGAAACGAGAGAAGGGTCTGGTGACCCATCCGCGCGCCACCTGTTACAATGTTGAGCTTGGGCTTCAAACGTCCACCCCTCATTTCACCCGCTTCGCCCGATTTGATGCCAGAACCCCGTGGCCTCCGACTTGACTTGGACTTCTTCTTTCTCCCGCCGCCCACTGTCCTAGTCCGCGTAAGCATCCAATCAATAAGGCTCTTCTCTCGCGCAGGTCGGCGACTCCGGCTCCACGCATCAATCCGTGCATCGTCTATCATACCATCGCTCTCGCTGTCCTCGCCATCACTATCAGATTCACCATCTTCAGGATTGGAACTGGAAGTGAGGCTGATGGCTGGTGATTGCACCCTGAATCTTGACTGGAGCTTGGGAGACGCCCGACGACGTTGGGACACTATCTCTGGTACCTCTGCATCGACATCCATGTCCCCATCCTGAGGAACCTCGATGTCCGAGCTCTCAGGGTCCCCCTGGATCACAGCATCGCGCCCACCAGCGCACATTCGGACGCGCGCATATCCAGGTCTCAGGGGCTCATCGCCGCTATCAGACGGTGTTGGAGAACGCACTCTCTTCGTACCGGTAGGGATGTTTAATTGAGAGCTTTGTTGCTTGATTTGTTTCTTGATCATCACGGCGGGCATCATACGCTGAAGGAGGCGGAGGCGCTTGCGATCTTTGGCGGATAATTCGGGAGAAAGACTTCTGGACTCTTCACTACGCTCACGGTCATCGGACAAGTGCAAATGATCGTCACCATCAGGAAATGTGGACGAGGAGAGTGGAGGTGTTGATGATGCCGAGGGAATTTCGATTACATCGTTGTCAGTGTCAAGGCGGACATTCTCGGGACCGATGAAGTTGTGATCGTTATCGTCGAAGTAATTATGGTAGTCGTAATCGTCATCTTGGTGGTACTCGTATTCGTCGATGACATGGGGAGTCCTTGCCGGTGAAGACGGTTGGGGCTGCGAGGGACCAGCAGCACGATAACGGGTAGGTGATGGTGAGCGAGAAGAAGACGGCACAGCACGCTGCTTTCCCTTCACAAGCCTACACAGGACTGGCGGGGACCGCTGCAATGCAACATATTCGAGACGTCAGCATATCATAAATATTCTCAACAAATCTCACCTCGTCCAAGGGGGATGGAGACCGCCGCGGAGATGTTGAAGATGGTCCTGCAGCAGGCTGTTTTGACGACGGTGCGCCAGCCATAGGGAAGTTCTTCAAACGTCTCTTCGTAGAAATTCCTCTCGCCTCTGCACGTTTAGCTGCCTCCTCCTGTGCCCTCAAGCGAGCTTCTTCCTTCTCCCTCTTCTTTGCCTCGGCCTCAGCTTTCTTCCTAGCCCTCCTCGCCTCCCTCGCCAACTTGCGAACTTCATCTGCTCCCTCGAGCTCGTCGCTGTCAGATAGGTCCCTCAGCGCCTCAGGGAGCCACCCACCCTCCTGTTCACGGTCGTGGCGATTGGCCTCAGCGCTCGTAATCGGCTTCCTACGCCTCCTTTCTTCCACTTGCACATAATCTTCATCCTCGGGATTATCAACAGGAAAGATATACTCCGCTTGGGCCCCGCCTTGTGTCTGTCCATCCTCCCATTGGGACCCATCGTCTACATGCATGTGGTGACCCTGCGGACTCACAAATTTCACGATCGCATCAGGGTTTGCTTTCATCTGCGCCTTGTACAGCGCCTTGTCATATGCATATGGCTGAAGCTGACGCGCCTGCCTGCGGCGAAGGGAGTAACGGTTGAACGGTTCGGGATCCTCAGGGATAAGGAGAGGTGGCGACGGAATTGCAGGTGGAGGAGGTGGGAGTGGTGATCGATGCGATGAGGGAGATGGAAAAGGGGATTCTCGACTTCGCAAGATTACTGAGCTTGACATGTGCTTTGAGCGGGGCACAGGAAGTGCGAGAAGTAGCTCATCGGGGGATAGAGATCGACGACCAGAAGGAGGGGGAGTGAGTGGTGACGAGTCTCGTGTTTCATGAGCAGGCTTGTGAGCAATTTGTTGAGGAAGTCCCTGGGAGGACTGAGTTGATGGCCCCGGGGGAGAAGAGAACAAAGACCATGAGTCTGCTGGGCGCGACCTCGATGGAGATGAGCTCGAAAGTAGTCCCTCGTGTTCAGAAGGTGCATGAGGCACTGGTGTCTGAGACAAAGAAAGAGTTTGAGGTAATCCTCTGTGGTCAAGGTCCAGTGTGGGAGGGGGGGAAGTCATGGACGGAGGTGATGACGGGAAGAGCGCATTATCCAGCTGAGGCTGGGAGGAATCGGGAAGCGGAGACTGTGGATCTGCCTGTGCCTGTGTCTGCAGATCAGGTGAAGTCACTAGATGATCTTCGTAAAGGGGCGAGTCTCCCGATTCAGTTGAATCGAGTAAGGCAGGTTTGACGAGTTCATTGAAATTCGGCTCTTCACTGTGTGTCTCATTGTGCAACGACGGTTCGTGTGCATGGGGAACTTGAATTGACAATTCAGACATGGGGTTGATTGCAAGCCGCATAGGCGTGTGAGATACGGTTGCATGAGGGACAGAAGATAGGGTAGATTTCATGGGTGTTAAAGCCAATGGATGCGACAAAGTACTAAGATCGACAAAGAACTGTGTCTCAAGTTCGCTATGAGTGGTCTTGAAACAATGAGCACGGGGGGAAGGTTGAAACTGAAACTGTAGCTCTACCTTGACACGCTTCCGCGGAGAGGGTTGATCCTCTTGCCTGATAATAGACCTGGTCCCACTGGTACTGGCATGGTACTCGGTAGCACGTCCTGGAATCGATGGGGTTTTGTCGGGGGAGAAACAATCTGCCTCTGATGCATCAAACTCGCGTTCCTCGACGTCAGATGTGTCCACGACTTCGTCAAAGTCCATGGCAGTTAAGTTACAAGTACAAGCATTGAGCGTGACAAGCATACGCGACGTGATGAATCACGTGCTTGTTACTCGGTCGATCTTATCATTTTATTATTATTATGTTTCTACGAATAGTCACTACCACGCCGGTACGGTACGTCTACGCATTCGTCTCCTGTAGTAATCAGCACCAACAGAACCTGTTGAGAACTTGTCAGCACAAATGCACCGTCTTTCGATAGAGGAGCACTGACTTCTCATTGTACACCCACTCTACATTCGCCGTTGCTCCAGGTCCATACCACGCAATTTGCGGCAGAAGTTTGTTTCGTATGGATGTCTGCCCACCCGTCTTCTCTGCAATGTTCCTTAGGCCCGCTCTTAAATTCCATATCTCTACTTTCCCAACCCCGCATCGTCTAGCTGCTTGCTTGATCTTTGCGATCAGCCCAGGGAATGTCTCCTCACTAACACAGAGCCGTGTGACGATCAGCACTGCCGGGGGAGGCCGTACATAGAAGCTCCAGCTTGCGTATGTGTCTGGGTCACTCGAGGACTGTACACCCCAAACCCCTTCTGCCATGGAAAAATTCGACGCATACGTTAACCGTGGAATATTGAACGCGCAGACACCGTTTGTTGGCAGGTACGTTGCGAATGCCTCCGGGCACTTTACCTCGTATGAAGCATCGTTCATCGGCATGCTCGCCAGCTCCTTTCTAATCCGGTCGGCATCGCGGTCCCAAAGCCCGCTCAATTGGTCTTGCATCAGCCATGTCCATCCTTCGTCATCCCCCTCCTCCGCGCCCACTTCCCAAATAGTCGAAACCGCTCCTCGCTTCTCCCATCCACCCCCTTCACCGTCAGGGCCCGTAGAGCGGTAAAATTCCTCCCCGACAACGCTATACAGCACCGAAAAGAGCCCCTCACCAGCATCTGCTGCTTCTTCCGGTGGTGCGCCCCATGCCTCTGGGAATTTAGGAAGATTGATGCGCAAAGCAATGACCCAATGCAGGAGGCACATCATATGCTTTGCGTAGCCTCGACCGCGCTTTGATGGTGGAGTAAAGACACAGGCGACCCCGTAACAGGTTGTTTCATGTACCGAATTGGGCTCAGAAGGGGATGCGGAAGGATAACCAATGAGACCAGTACGCTTATATCTGTCGCGTGGATGCAGGTCAGAAAATGTTTCGTTCATTTACTCGGGTGGCTTACGTCCTGCAAGAACACATGAAATCGAGTGTCGTAGGGTCATCTCGTGGCGCCAGTACCCTTCCTCTCTCATCAGCTTCCTTCTGGGGGGGAGGGGGGGTACATGGGGTGCTCACCAGGTGATCAACTTTCCTTCCTTCGCGTGCTCCATATCATCTATTTCCGCATATCGTCCAAGGAAGTCCTTGAGACTCAGGATGATGCTCCATTGCGGCCACATCCGGAGGTGTGATTCCTCAACTTGCGAGGGTGTCGCACGGAAGAGCGAGAGCGATGCAAGGTCTACGTTCAGTTCTGCCATGGGGGACATAATTTGCAATATGAGGACTCTTGCTCGGTAAAATATACCATACCATCCACGGCATTCTCGGTTCCCGTAGTTTGCAAAATTACGAACATCGAGGCGTGGTGTATGTATGTAACTCTTCCTGGATTTAATTTGATGATGCTCGGGTGAAGAGGTGATCGGTGATAAGCTTGATGTTCACCGTACACCTTTAGGTGCATTGCGTTTCTCAATGAATCAGTAATTAAACAGCCATTCATGTATAAGGATCAAACCAACAACTTGTAGACACTGGCGGTTCGCAGCGTCATCGATTCATCTTCTCGGATTGGGTGAATATTCAAAATTGATATCGACTGCACACACATGATGGGTACGTCTACACACTAGTATTCCGCTGATAAAATAATTTGCGCGCAAGTCAAGATGCGGCAGAGCGACCTTGACAGCTATCGCATATTCTAGCACTAATCGTAAAGAAAATCGGTGATTGGTCCAGGGTCAACAAGACTTCCGGGTTTGGAAATCCGTCATGAAGGTAGGGGTGGAAGGTGACCCTATGCAGTCAACATCGTGGTTCGCTGAGCGCTGAGCAGCTGTACTTACATCGGTTTCTCTGTATAGCCGGCCTGGCATGAGCTGAAAATCCATGCGTATACTTATGCGACTTCCATTACCAATGCTGATCGTCACGCGGCTCTGTGCCAGTGAGACATTCTTTGGGCTGATCGTGAATATCAAGCAGGCGGCTACTAGCATCCCAAGCATTTCATTGAATTATGGAGAAGTCGCAGACTCGCAGTACCAGGTTGATGAAGTTCCACACGCCTTACATGATTGTATAATAGAACCGATTAGATTGCGTGCATGATCGTAGGACATCTAACTTATAAAATTGGTATAATAGATATTGGTAGTCGTATAAACTTGTACATAGGGTAACATGCAGAACAAAGGAAATGGGACAGCCAAAATGGAAGGAATGTAACCAGCGCTAGCACGACCCGCTAAATCTTCACTCGCCACCCAAACTTCAATAGCTTCTTGCCGTTCTCCCATGTGTTTGTCAGGAGCATCGACTTCACGCTCGAGCGCAACTTCTTGAAAAAAGACACAGCGGTAAGGAACACACGCGATCGGGGCGGCGGGGATGGTATATCCAGTAGTAAGGGGTATAGTGGTTTGACGACAGGGGTGCCTGCTGCCACTTGACTGGTGAAAGGTGGGGGAGACAGGGTTGTATGTGATGAGGTGGGGGTTTCAGGTTTGATTGAGACCTTGCGATCTATTACCAGAGGAGCCCACGGTAGTGTGAGCGGCTTATTGAGCACATGCTGAGGCATAGAGGGTACAGTGCTCGGGTGATATGAGATAGGGGACTTTGGGACGCGCTGAGGGAGACATGTATTCGCAGCATTGTTCTTCACTGGGCGACGACGAGCTGGTGGAGTTTGAGG